>RJWK010001163.1:34191-62256 GCA_004363435.1 Platanista minor | reverse complement strand
CACCAGGGAAACCCTGTTTGCTAGTATCTAGCTGGGGGTTTTTGCATCTGTGTTCATCAGTGATATTGGCCTGTAGTTTTCTCTTTTTTTTGTGGTACGTGGGCCTCTCACTGTTGTGGCCTTTCCCGTTGCAGAGCAAAGGCTCTGGATGCGCAGGCTCTGCAGCCATGGCTCACGGGCCCAGCTGCTCCGCGGCATGTGGGATCCTCCCGGAATGGGGCACGAACCTGTGACCCCTGCATCGGCAGGCGGACTCTCAACCACTGTGCCACCAGGGAAGCCCTGCAGTTTTCTTTTTTTGTGACATCTTTGTCTGGTATTGGTATCAGGGTGATGATGGTGGCCTCGTAGAATGAGTTTGGGAGAGTTCCTCCTTCTGCTATGCTTTGGAAGAGTTTGAGAAGGATAGGTGTTAGCTCTTCTCTAAAATGTTTGATAGAATTCACCTGTGAGGCCATCTGCTCCTGGACTTTTATGTGCTGGAAGATTTTTAATCACAGTTTCAATTTCAGTGCTTGTGACTGGTCTGTTTATATGTTCTATTTCTTCTTGGTTCAGTCTCGGAAGGTTGTGCTTTTCTAAGAATTTGTCCATTTCTTCCAGGTTGTCCATTTTATCAGCATATAGTTGATTGTAGTATATCTCATGATCCTTTGTATTTCTGCAGTGTCAGTTGTCATGCCTCCTTTTTCATTTGTAATTCTGTTGATTTGAGTCTCCCCTTTTTTTCTTGAGTCTGACTAGTGGTTTATCAATTTTGTTTATCTTCTCAAAGAACCAGCTTTTAATTTTATTGATTTTTGCTATTGTTTCCGTCATTTCTTTTATATTTATTTCTGATCTGATCTTTATGATTTCTTTCCTTTGGCTAACTTTGGGGTTTTTTTGTTCTTCTTTCTCTAATTGCTTTAGGTGTAAGGTTAGGTTGTTTATTTGAGATGTTTCTTGTTTCTTTAGGTAGGATTGTATTGCTATAACCTTCCCTCTTAGAACTGCTTTTGCTACATCCCATAGGTTTTGCGTCATCGTGTTTTCATTGTCATTTGTTTCTAGTAACTTTTTGACTTCCCCTTTGATTTCTTCACTGATCTTTTGGTTATTTAGTACCGTATTGTTTAGCCTTCATGTGTTTGTATTTGTTACAGTTTGTTTCCTGTAATTGATATCTAGTCGCATAGCGTGTAGTCAGAAAAGATCCCTGATATGATTTCAATTTTCTTAAATTTACCAAGGCTTGATTTGTACCCAAGATATGATCTATCCTGAAGAATGTTCCAGGAGCACTTGAGAAGAAAGTGTGTTCTGTTGTTTTTGGATGGAATGTCCTATAAATATCAATTAAGTCCATCTTGTTTAATGTATCATTTAAAGCTTGTGTTTCCTTATTTATTTTCATTTTGGATGATCTGTCCATTGGTGAAAGTGGGGTGTTAAAGTCCCCTACTGTTATTGTGTTACTGTCGATTTCCTCTTTTATGGCTGTCAGCACATGCCTTATATATTGAGGTTCTCCTACGTTGGGTGCATAAATATTTACAGTTGTTATATCTTCTTCCTGGATTGATCCCTTGATCATTAAGTAGAGTCCTTCTTTCTCTCTTGTAATAGTCTGTATTTTAAAGTCTATTTTGTCTGATATGAGAATTGCTACTCCAGCATTCTTTTGATTTCCATTTGCATGGAATATCTTTTTCCATCCTCTCACTTTCAGTCTGTATGTGTCCCTAGGTCTGAAGTGGGTCTCTTGTAGACAGCATATATATGGGTCTTCTTTCTATATCCATTCAGCCAGTCTATGTCTTTTGGTTGGAACATTTAACCCATTTACATTTAAGGTAATTATTGATAGGTATGTTCCTATTACTATTTTCTTAATTGTTTTGTGTTTGTCTTTGTAGGTCTTTTACTTCTCTTGTGTTTCCTACCTAGAGAAGTTTCTTTAGCATTTGTTGTAAAGCTGATATGGTAGTGCTGAATTTTCTTAACTTTTGCTTGTCTGTAAAGGTTTTGATTTCTCCATCATATCTGAATGTGATCCTTGCTGGGTAGAGTAATCTTGGTTGTAGTTTTTTCCCTTTCATCACTTTAAATATGTCTTGCCACTCCTTTCTGGTTTTCAGAGTTTCTGCTGAAAGATCAGCTGTTAACCTTATGGGGATTCCCTTGTATGTTTTTTGTTGCTTTTCCCTTGCTCCTTTTAATATTTTTCTTTGTATTTAATTTTTGATAATTTGATTAGTATATGTCTTGGTGTGTTTATCCTTGGATATATCCTGTATGGGACTGTCTGCACTTCCTGGACTTGATTGACTATTTACTTTCCCACATTAGGGATGTTTTCAACTATAATTTATTCAAATATTTTCTCAGACCCTTTCTTTTTCTCTTCTTCTTCTGGGACCCCTATAGTTTGAATGTTGTCCCAGAGGTCTCTGAGATTGTCCTCAATTCTTTTCATTCTTTTTTGTTTATTCTGCTCTGTGATAGTTATTTCCACTATTTTATCTTCCAGGTCACTTATCCGTTCTTCTGCCTCAATTATTCTGCTATTGATTCCTGCTAGAGAATTTTTAATTTCATTTATTGTGTTGTTCATTATTGTTTGTTTGCTCCTTAGTTCTTCTAGGTCCTTGTTAAACATTTCTTGTGTTTTCTCCAGTCTATTTCCAAGACTGTGGATCATCATTACTATCATTACTGTGAATTCTTTTTCAGGTAGATCTGCTACATATTTCTCTGTCTTCTCATTTTGCTTAACTTATTGTGTTTGGAGTCTCCTTTCTGCAGGCTGCAGATTCGTTTTTCCCATTGTTTTTGGTGTCTGCCTCCAGCGGGTACGGTTCATTCAGTGGCTTCCTTGTGGAGGGGACTGGTTCCTGTGTTCTGGTGGGTGGGGCTGGATCTTGTCTTTCTTGGGGGCAGGGCTGCGTCCAGTGGTGTGTTTCGGCTTGTCTGTGAACTTAGTATGATTTTAGGCAGCCTCTCTCCTAATGGGTGGGGTTGTGTTCCTGCCTTGCTAGTTGTTTAGCATGGGGCATCCAGCACTGGAGCTTGCTGGCCGTTGGGTTGAGCTGGGTCTTAGCATTGAGATGGGGATCTCTGGGAGAGCTCTTGCCGGTAGATATTATGTGGGGCCAGGAGGTCTCTGGTGGTCCAATGTCCTGAACTCGACACTCCCACCTCAGAGGCTCAGGCCTGACACCCAGCCAGAGCACCGAGACCCTGTTAGCCACACGGCCATGTTCCTCACAGAGGGTGAGGAGTCAGCAAGGTGAGGTGAAAGTCCTGCCTTCATTTTGTGATACGATTATTATTCCTATTACATTTATATACATTATAAACCCAACAATACATTATAATTCTCACTTTATGTAACTTTATGGATTTTTAAAGAAATGGGAGATGAAAAAATAGAAAGTATATTTTTAAGGAGTTTGTTATATTAACCTCATCTATCATTTCCAGTTTGCTTCTTCTTTTCCTGTGAAATTGAGTTACTAATATATGGTGTCATTTCTTTCTTCTAATACAGTCTTATTCCTACCCACCTTCTTAAGTTCATTAAAGGTACTTAAAATACATTCTACTTTGAGGAAATTGATCATTTTTTACCCAAATGACAGGCCGAATATTTTAAAACCTTCTATTTAAACCATAGCTTGGATTGAGTCAAACTGGAGCAGACATTTAATTTTATTCTTCCGATAACCAGTGGGTGGGGGCTCCAAAGAAACACTAAGAGTTCTAATGTAAAGAAAGCTGGCACATTTTCTCTGTACATCTGAATTTTAGTGGAGTTAAAATTTTTTACCCTGCTACCTATCTGTCCTAGTTAATTTATTAATCGCCCTTAATAGCTACCATGCAGCATGCATAGGTCTGAAACTCCCCTAGGGACATTGTGTGTTAGATTATCTATTTCTCACAGAAAGCTTCCAGGAGGTGGCCTTGTCTCCTTTTACAGGTGTGGAGACTACAGCAGGGTGAGGTTAAGAAATTTGTTCAGGATCAGACCCTAAGAGTGGGTGGTGGGTGCCCCTCTGAGGAGTCCCACTTATAAACCCCAGGTGTCCTGCCCTTCCTGCTCTTGGCCTCATGGATGGTGTCAGCTTGCTGGGTCTCTGAGCTTCCTCACATGGCCTCTCAGGGCCTCTCTCAGGTTTGTGTCACTGGCAAATCCCATGTATTGATGCCATGTCTCCTGTTCTTTTAGAGTAATGCCCTTGAGGACTTAGGCAGACAGTATTAAGTGTTGAACCTGGGTCAGCTCTAGTTTTGATTTTCTCCAACTGTATATTTCTATACGTTCATGTGCTACTCTATACCCTGTAACACCTGGTGGACGATAGCTCATTGTGCTATTTTGTCATCCCTGTTTGTCCCCAGGAAGACTTGACTTTCATCATTATTTCTTTTTCAGTGAGTATTGAGAATACTGTCAAATTCTACTCCTGTGGTTATTGTTGTTGCTGCTGTTTCCTTTCCTCTGCCAGTTTTTTTTTGTTTTTTTTTTTTTTACAATGCATATTTTCCTGTGGTTGATTCCCATCTTATGGTCCTCAGACAATTCCAAGCCAATCCAACACATTTATTCTTTCCCTGGAGATCTCCTCACCATTCTGCAAACTCTTCCTTGGTTTGGTTTCTCCCTCTTTCCAAATGCATATCAGTGTCTCCTAATTCACAGCTACCAATTACTCTCAATTTCCTCATCATTTTTACCACATGCCATACCCACCAGCAGGCTGGAATAGCTACCTCGGGCACTTGGTATTAAATCTTAAAGTCTGGGGAATTTCAGTGTCTGTACCAGTTTGAAAACAATCAGAAATCCTCTTTACTCAGTTAACAGTAACAAGACAATGGTGAATGGACCATTGATCATGTTATTTATTCACCCCTTTATTTATATCAATAAAACATTACTTTTTTCATGCCAAATTATAGTAGAATTTTGCCCAAGGTGGAAATGAATTTTGATACTTTTCTAAAATGTTAGTATAGGTACTAATTCCATTATCATGAATATAATTTTATTATGCATCCAAAGGCGTGTAACTTATCAGGGCCAGTGGGTTGTTTGACTCTCTCTTTAGAATTTCAAGGCAGAAACACAACACACCTTCTTTCCAAGAATCACTAGGTAATGACTTTTAAATACAGTCAAATCTGATAGCTCGTCTGGCCCAGGGGAGTCTTTCTGCCTTTTAGAAGTTTGAGCACAGAGCAGATGAAAGATAACTGTTCATTTACCTGCATAACCTCAGAAACCTGAGAATGTCTGCTAAGATTCCCATGGATGTGTAATCTCAGCACCCAGCTGAGGAGATGAAGATAGAGACACAGAGAGAGACAGAGAGAGGACAGAGAGAGAGAAAGAAACAGAGAGAGAAACAGAGAGACAGAGAGGGAGAGAAGCAGAGAGAGAAAAAGACAGAGACAGAGAAAGGAAATTAGGGGGGAAAGAGGGAGAAAGATAGAGGAAAACAGATAGATACAAGAGAGAGACAGAGATGGACAGATGGACCAAGTGAGACCACTTGGGCCCTGAAGTCCAGGTGCTGCACTACCCTGTGATCTCCCCACAGTGCTGGTGGGCATGTGGCCTCAGACAAGGAACATCCAACACATATCCAATTGATGGCCCCAATGAAGTAAAACAAAACAATGGGACAGAACAGATATTTAAAACTATAATTCAAGGAAATTTTCCTGATACAAAAGATTTGTAGACACAAGTTCATCCATATTTTAAGGGTACATTATGTACCTAAAAAATTTGATCCAATTTAGTCAACATAGAGAGAAAACCTAGTAAACATTTTGGAATCTATACATATGCTTTCCATGAAGAAATAATCTGTTGTCCCATTGTTATAACTAACAGCACCCTCTTTCACTGTTTTTTAAGTTCTCTAATTTGGACAGTAAACTATAAGGTCACCTTACCATAAGGTTAATAGAGATAATACTAGCATCAGACTCCTGTACAGCAACAATATATAGCAGAAATCACATGGATATCTTAAACATGTTAAAGGATATAAAATTTAAGCCATGAGTTTTAACATATGGCAAAAATGTTTTAATTATTAAAGTCAACAAGTAATGAGTCCAAAAATGGAAGGAACCAAGGGACTACTGTTCCCATGAGACCTTCTTATAAAACCTATTAGAGAACTAGCTTCAGAATCAAAAAAAAAAGAAAAAAATTGAAGAACCTTACAATAAGGTCTAGGGTGAGGATTGAGTATATTTATTTGTAGAACTGAGACTAAAACCTCTGGAAATGGGTAGACAATATTATATAAGATTGGATGCATTGACAATGCAAACAAATACAAGTAACGAAAATGAAAGGGAGATGGGGAGAATAGGCTGAAAGAAGAGTAGACTTGGGACTTCCCTGTTGGTCCAGTGGTTAAGAATTCACCTCCCAATGTAGGAGACATGGGTTCCATCCATAGTTGGGGAGCTAAGATCCCACACGCAGAAGGACAGTTAATGCCGTGCACCACAACTACTGAGCCTGCATGCCTCAACTAGAGAGCCAGCGTGCTGCAAACTACAGAGCCCATGCTCTCTGGAGCCCACGTGCCACCACTAGAGAGAAGCCTGCGCGCTGCAACAAAGAGCCCACATGCTGCAACTAAGACCCGAAACAGGCAAAATAAATAAATAAATAAATAAATATTTTTTTAATATTTAAAAAAAAGAGTAGACTCATTGGCTAACTCAACAATATTAGCTAAAATTAAAAGGAACCAGAGGGGCTTCCCTGGTGGCGCAGTGGTTGAGCATCCGCCTGCGGATGCAGGGGACATGGGTTTGTGCCCCGGTCCGGGAAGATCCCACATGCCACAGAGTGGCTGGGCCTGTGAGCCATGGCCGCTGAGCCTGCACCCTGTGCTCCGCAACGGGAGAGGCCACAACAGTGAGAGGCCCGCGTACCGCAAAAAAAGGAAAAAAAAAAAAAGGAACCAGAATCAGAGGAGAAAAGTGAATAAAGATAACTTCAGTATCTAAGTCCAGTATCACTCACAGTAGAAAAGCAATAAAGAATGCACAATAGAGGGGAATTCCCTGGTTGTGGTCCAGCGGTTAGGATTCGGTGCTTTCACTGCTGTGGCCTGGGTTCAATCTCTGGCCGGACAAGATCCCACACAGCATGGTCAAAAAAAAAAAGAGAGAGAGAGAGATAATACCAAAAAGAAAGCACTAAGAATTTCATAAATTCATTGATTTAGAGGGATACATGCTTTAGCATGGGTTACCCCAGAAACAGACCACCTTGAGACAAGATTGGAGAGGGCATAGTTTGAGAGGAGGAGATCCTAAGACCCAGTATGGGAGTGAGGAAGTAATACAAGGGAAGGGAAAGACACCAACATGAGGAGTATTACTGACTAGTATGTAAATGCTGCAGGCAATTTGGACTCAATGCAATTGGCACCTTTGGTAGATTATGTAGATCATACCTCAGAACTGACCTACAAAAATGGTAAGGCAGCTGGTGGATGTATCCATTCACTTCCACACCTTCTATGTTGAGGGCTGCTCTCCAGGGCATTTGCACAGCAGTGCCTCTAGCCTTCTTTGCTTGGGCCAAGCATGTCCTCTGATTAGAGAAAGCCCTCAGGAACAGAAACCAGCAGGAAGCAGCCAATTAATTGTATGGAATGTGAAAAAAAATCTGCCATGTAATTCTTCTGAAATATACAAAGAAATGGATGCCAAGGACTAAAAAAAAGAGAAAGAAATCCACACAATAAAAAGACTTCGTAAACATAGTAAATCTAATCAGAAAATTATATTACAACAGGTGCTTCTGCCCCTAGAAAGACAGAGAAGACTTCTCCCTATTCCTCCTGCAAAGCACAGGTAAAAGTCACTGGACACTATATACACAAGAAGCATGAGAAGACTCTGAAGGGTGAAGATGAGGTAGACCAGCAGGAATGCTCCTAGGAACAACACATCAGGGATGTGCCTGGGTTTCCTTTCTACCCCCATGTCCTAGATCATTGCCGGAGAAGATGCCAACTGAGAAATTCCAAGACACACAATAACCGGCTTGCTCTATAAAAAAGACAAAGAGAGAGTCAGCCTAGCAAGACAGAAAATTTTAGATGATAATGCTCTATTCCAGCCAAACTCCACAGAAAAAAACTGTAGTCCCAGGGGGGGACTCTACATGCAAGGAGGCATCCACTCCCAACTAGGTGGTGTCAGAGGAGGGAGAGTGGAAACCAGGTCCCTCATACCATCCCCCCCAGCATAACAATGTCCCTCCCCTCGCAACGGTCAGTGAGAACCACAGGGAGAGACTGGACTTTCACTCCCACCGACTCCTACCCTTCCTGCTAGGGTGGTGTCAGAGGATGCTTGGTGGTAATCAGGACTTTATCCATGCCACCCACGGTGTTGGAGGAGCCTACAAGGGCAGCAGTAAGAACACATTCCATCTCTCCTGGTCAGGGTTGTATCAGCACAGGGTGGCTGGGGAGCCAGAGCCCCACCCCAAGTTATGAGCTGTGAAGAGGCCTTCTTCTTAGAAAGTCAAAGAGGCCCCATGGGAGACCTGAACCCCTGCCCCAAAGGGTATCCCAGAGGCAGTAATCTTCATTCACAGGAATGCTGTCAGGGAGACCTGCTAAGACCAAAGATGTAAGTAAGATCCAGATCCTCAGAATCTAATACCCAAGTGCTCAGGTTTCAACTGAGAATCACTAATCTTACCAACACCCAAGAAAGTCACAACTTGAAGAAAAACAGATATCAACAGACACCAAAACCAAGATGTCAAAGGTATTAAAAGTATCTGACAAGGATTTAAAAATGCCCGTAATAAAAATGCCTCAATGAGCAATTACAAATATACTTGAAATGAAGGAAAAAATAAACAAATCTCACCAAAGAAATGGAATGTCTCAGCTAGTAAATAAGAGATATTAAAATGAATCAAATGGAAATTTTAGAACTGAAAAATGTAATAACCAAAATAAACAACTCAACAGATGGGGTTAGTGGAATAGGGAGGACAGAGAAAAAATAGGGAATTTAAAATACAACAGTGGAAGTTACCCATTCTGAAGAGCAGAGAGAAAATGATTTTTTTAAAAAGTGAACAGTCTCCAGTGCCTGTGAGAAGGTGACAAAATATCTGACATTTGTGTCATCAAAGTCCCAAAAAGAGAGGTGGAAGGGATGGGACTGAAAATACTATTTGAAGAAATTATAGCTGGAAATTCCATGTTTGGAAAAAGATAGAAATCTATGTATCCAGAAAGATGAAAAAAACCCAAGCAGAATAAATGCAAGAAATCCACAGCAAGATACATCATAATCTTCTGAAAACGAAAGGCAAAGAAAAAAATCTTGAAAGAAGCAAGAAACAACAACTTAACATTTGCTAATAGAATGACAGCAAATTTCTCTTGAGAAACCAGGAAGGCTAGAGGTACACAATTTTCAATGTGGTAAAGCACTTTGGAAGACAGTGTGGCACTTTCCTACAGATCTAAACACAGTCTTACCATCAGCTCCAGGAATTGGGCTTGTAAGTACTCTCTCAACTTTTAAAAAACTTTTTTAAAACTTAAAACTTAAGTCAGTACAACTACCTGAATCTTGACTCTTGACTGTTTACAGCAATTTTGTTCAAATCACCCAAAACTGAAAGCAACTTAGATGTCCTTCAATAGGTGAATAGACAAAGAAACTGCACTATATCTATACCATGGGCTATTTTGGGGTGATTAGAAAAGCTATCAAGCCATGAAAAAACATAGATGAGCTTTAAATACATATTGCTACATGAAGAAAAGTCAGTCTAAAAAGGCTACATATTATATGATTCCCATTATAGGTAATCTATAGTTTTGTCTGTAAAAGACAAAACTATAGCCATGGTAAGTGATCAGAGGTTTCCAGGAATTGAAAGAAAGTTGTGGTGGGTAAATAGGTGGAGTGCAGGAGATTCTAAGATTTTCAGATCACAGTGCTCTCTATATGATACTGTAAGTGTGAATGCATGACACAATTCATTTGTCAAAACACACGTGATATTATAACACGGAGTAAACCTTACTATATGTAAATTAAAAATCCTTTAGAAGATCAGTGGCTTTTTAGATGAATGCCGACTGTGACAGAACAATCTAACTCTATCATGAGTGTGTGAAACAGCCTCACAGGAGGGGCTGGGGAAGGTGCTGGCCTACGTGACTTCAGAAATGAGTGGAGATTATTAAACTTGATGCAGAAGATATTGTACAGTATCACTGTACTCCAGTTATATATTTTTACCCCATGGGGGTAATGGCTAGCAGTTTTGATAACACATACTTCTTCTATAGACACACACTGGAATTGAACAGCTAGGTAGATGGATGGTGGGTAGTGAGAGAAAGCATGTTTTTCACTATTGGAGTGGAAAATTACGCATTAGCAAGGGAAAGAGGCTAGCAAGTTCTATGGGTTAATGAATTAGAGTTGGATACATCAGTGTGAACTCATATTTAGCTTAATATAGATACAGATGTTCTTATACAGTAATATTTAGATATATATGTATATTAACAGGTTAGCATACACACATATATTTCCTTGCTCCATCAGCCAAGAGGGCCTAGAAGCAAGGACACTCCAGTAGCAGCTAGCACATCTTGCACCCAGATCTTGGTTTCTAATCCCATTCTCCAGTAAAACATACCAGGGCTCCTTGGAGAATGGCTGATTCTAGGGCAGAGACAGGAAACATACAAGATGAGCCTGAAGCATCTTGTATTTCTAGAAAAGGAAGTATTCACACGCACACACACACACACACCCACACACACACACACATACCACAATGATAAGAGGATCTCAAATGGACACAGGAGCCAACTTAAAGAGCCCCAATGGCCAAAACTGAAACAATTTGACCACAAAATAAGCAAAGTAGCATTGGATTACAACCCAAAGTATAAAATAAAGAACCATGAGTTCATACTGATATAAATAAATGATTGAATAAATAAATAAAATGCAGAAGAGACAAATCTCCCATGCAGAAGAATTACAAATAATTCATGTCAATATTCCACAAGCTTTTGGAGCATCACTCTCCACCACTCAAGTGTGGGCTGTGTATGCTGACATCCTCCAAAAACTACAGTACAAAACAGAGGAAAAAATGTGTAATTTTGGAGTGGGGAAATCTAACAAACACACCTCAGCGAGGGAATCATGGTCAACCTCAACAGTGATAAATCATGTTAGTATGTGCCTATTGCATAATAAAGAATGTGGCTGGTCTGTGTTCATGGTTTCTGGGAGGATCCTCCAAACCCTTGGACATTCCAGAGTGATAAAAGTGTCTTGTCATTCGTGGTGGACTCCTGGGGCCACACCTGAGTTTATGTTGATGAGGTGACACAATGGGTCTCTAAAGAAATTCAGGATGGGGGCTGGTCAAGTTGAGTTAGAAACTCCAACCCTGAGATTAGAGGGTATAGGCTTCGAGTCCTGTAATATAAACCTGACCTGTGCGGATGGACAGGGAGCTGGAAATTGAGTTCAATCTGGTGGTTAATTATTCAATCAATTATGCCTTTGTAATAAAACCTCAATAAAGACCCTGGAACCAGCTCAGGTAAACTTCCTGGTTGGTGAAACACGTCAATGTGCCTGGAGGGGGAATGTGTCCTAAAGACATGGAAATTTCACATTTGGGACGCCACAAGACACCAACAAGTGGGTCTCTTCCTTTCACTGATCCTGATTTTATGCCTTTGTAATAAAACTGTGATAGCAAGTACAGTGTCTGAGTTTTGTGAATCATTCTAGCAAATAATAGTGTGTACCCTCAAATTTGTAGCCAGCTGGTCAGAAGAAAGGGTGGCCTGGGGGCCCTAGAGCTTAAGGTAGTGTCTGAAGTGAGGGAGATTTGTGGACACGGTGCCCTTAACCAATGAAGTATTACCTGACGTCCTGTGGTTAAGGTCAGAATTGCACTGACCTTAACCTGAGATGATGTAATAAAAATGGCACTTTATTTCTGTGATCTTCCTTCCAAAAAACCATATCTCCAGTCTAACCATGAGAAAAATATGACAAATCCCAACAGAAAAATATTCTATGAAACACTAGGGCAGCACTCCTTAAAATTGTCATCAAAAAGTCATCAAAACAAGGTAAGTCTAAGAAACTGTCACAGCCAAGAGGAGCCTAAGGAGATATAATGACTAAGTGTGGGTCATGGATGGGATCCTGCAACAGAAAAAAAATGTTTGGTAAAAACTTGAGAAAACCTGGGGACTTCCATGGTGGCACAGTGGTTAAGAATCCACCTGCCAATGCAGGGGACACAGGTTCGATCCCTGGTCCAGGAAGATCCCACATGCTGTGGAGCAACTAAGCCTGTGTGCCACAACTACTGAGCCTGCGCTCTAGAGCCCGCGAGCCACAACTACTGAAGGCTGCACACCTAGAGCCCGTGCTCCAAAATAAGAGAAACCACTGCAATGAGAAACCCCCGCACCACAACAAAGAGTAGCCCCTGCTCCCTGCAGCTAGAGAAAGCCCTCATGCAGCAAAGAAAACCGAATGCAGCCAAATAAATAAATAAATCTTAAAAAAATAAACCTTGAGGAAACCTGAATATAGTATAGACTTCAATTACTAATGATGTATTAGTATCAGTTCGTTTAATTGTGACAAATGTACTAACATAGATGTTAATAATAAGAAAAAGTATGTATGAGTACATAGAAAGTTTCTGTATTATCTTCATAACTTTTCTGTAAATCTAAAACTGTTCTAAAAATTGAAGTTTATTTTTTTAAAAGACAAGCTATAGACAGGGAGAAAATATCTGCAACTTGTATGCCTGACAAGGTCTCGTATCTTGAATATATAATAAACCCACAAATTTCAACAGTAAATTTTAAAAACTCGATTAGAAAATGTGCAAAATACATGAACAAGTATTTCACAGAGAGAACATATGAATTTAAATAAGCATATGAAAAGATGTTCAAGGTCAGTAGCTATTAGGGAAATACAAATTAATGCTACGGTGAGATATTACATAGCTATTAGAACACCTGCATTAAAAAAATGTCAACAATACCAAATATGGTAAGTATGTCTGGAATCTGTATGTCTGATTCACCTGTAGGAATGTAAAATGATACAGCTACCCTGGAAAATAGTCTGGCATTTTCTTACAGAATTAAACATACACTTACATACGACGCAGCAAAGTGCACTCCTGGGTGTTTAACCCAGAGAAATGAAAACTTAAGTCCATGTAGAAACCTGTATGACCACTAATTTGTAATATCCAAAACAGGAAAGGAACAACATGTTTTTCTATACAGTAGTCTTCCCTTATTTACGGTTTTACTTTTCATGGTTTCAGTTATCTGTGGTCAACTGCTGTCCAAAAATATTAAATGAAAAATTCCAGAAATAAACAATTCATAAGAGTTAAATTGCACGCCATTCTGAGTAGTGTGATGAAGTCTCACACTGTTAAGCTCTAACCCACGGAGAACATAAATCAGCATCACGGTGCTAGTGTTCAAGTGATCTTTATTTTCCTTAGTAATGGCTCCAAACTGCAAGAGTTGTGATGCTGGCAATTCAAATATGCCAAAGAGAAGTTGTAAAGTGCTTCCTTTAAGAGAAAAGCTGAAAGTTGTCGACTTAATAAGAAAAAACAGTCTGTATGCTGAGATTGCTAAGATATATGGTAAGAACAAATTTTCTATGAAATTGTGAAGAAGGAAATGAAATTATTGTTAGTGCCATCTGTAGTTATACCTCAAGCTACAAGAATTTCAGCCACAGGGAATAAGTGATTGGTTAAGATGGAAAAGGCATTCACAATAAGATACAATAAGATATTCTGAGCAAGAGAAACCACATTCACACAACTTTTATTATAGTATATTTTTATAATTGTTCTGTTTTATTATTAGTTATTATTGTTAATCTCTTACTGTGCCTAATTTATAAATTAAACTTTATCACAGATATATATGTATAGAAAAACCCATAATATATTTAGGGTTGGGTATTATTCATGGTTTTAGGCATCTGCTGGGGGTCATGGTACATATCTCCCATGGATAAGAGGGAACAATTCTGTGAACAGGTAAACAAACTGCAGTAGATACAAACTACTTAATACAACTCAGCTACAAAAACAAATGTATCATTAATATATACAATAATTTTACTAGATCTCAAGGGCATTTTGCTGAGTGGAAAAAAAATTCTCAAAAGGATGTATAGCATGTGATTTCACATATATAACATTCTTAAAGTGTAAAATTAGAAGAATGAGGGACCAGTGGTTGCCATGGGTTAGGGATGGTTGCAGGGAGGGGGTGGGTGTGACTCTAAAGAGATAGCAGGAGACAGATCTTTGTGGTGACAGAATAATTCTGTGTCTCAATTGGGGTAGTGGTTACATAAATCTACACATGTGACAAAATGACCTAGGACCAACCACATACACACATTGTATTGATGTCAAATTCCTGATGTCAACAGTGTACTAGAGTTACTACAGAGAAAACTTGGTGAAGGGTATGTGGGGTTCCTCTGTAGTACCTTTTCAACTGCCTGTGAATCTATAATTACTACAAAGGAAAAGTGCAAAAAAGAAAAGAAAATAAATGCAACTATTCATTCTAAAGAGTATAATTCACAATGAAGATGGAAGTTTTTAAGATCAACCTAATAAAGAGTAAAAAGTAGAGATTTCAGGGACTGCCCTGGTGGTCCAGTGGTTAAGACTCCACACCTCTGATGCAGAGGGCAGGGGTTTGATCCCTGGCTGGGGGAGCTAAGATGTCCCTTTGCAGTGGGGCCAAATAAATAAATTAATTAAATGTTTAAAAAATAATAAAAGTAGAGATTTCAAGTAAAATAAGTAGAATGAAACAGGATATACTAATAATAGGAAATTTTAACTTAACACACTTCTCTTAATCTTGGAAAGATAAAATGAACCAAAGAAATATTTTAAATGAGTATAAAGAAGAGACACAAAAATTATGTCCTACCTTCATTAATAAGGTAGGTCTAACAGATATTTACTAAAATCTAAAACTTGGGTAGCACATACTGTGGATACTCTCACCCATACCACCCTGGCCTGCACAGGAGGTCACCAGCAGACAGGTGTCCCATGTACCACAGGTTTTACTCATCTTTCTTCTTGAAGCCTTCACTGGAGGAGAGAGATTCCTCTGCCAGCAAGCAGGGCAGGCTGCAAGTTGGGAGGAACCTTCAACCATTGAGGGACTAACAAGTGGTAAATTAATATCCCAGTTTCCTCAACTCCATGACAGGAGGGGACAAGGGGCCATTCTGAAGCATGTTCTCCTGAGTCTTGCATAGGGTGCCCAGTGGAATGGAGCCTCATTACTTGGAACAGTAACATACTCATCCTGTGCCACCTGCTCTGTCCCTCATTGTGCTTCCTGGGATGACCTCCCCAATATATAACTTTAACCTAAATCCCTTGTTTCAGAGTCTGCTTCAGAGGAAACCGGAACTAAGATAACTAGAAATCAATAACACACACACACACACGCACACACACACACACACACACACACACACAATGTTCCCTTTCCTTGGAAATTAAAAACTCTCTATTAAAAACTCGTGGGTCAAAGAGAAAATACAATGAATAGAATGAAACAGCAGAATTTTTAGAGAATATACATATTAAAAAAAGACAAATCAAAATCTATCAGAAACAGCTTAAAGCAGTGCTAAGAGGAAAATTCATTGCATTAAAATGCCTATATTGATAAGAATGAAAATGTTCAATTCAAAAATCGAATAAAAAGTAATAAACAAAATAGAGAAGAAAAAAGTTGAAAAATACTAAATGTAGGGATTTGTAAAAAAATCAGCAAAATAAAGTAATACTTAGCTGAAGTTTTTATAAAAGGGAGAACACAAATTCCTACGTTTAGAAATGATGAAGGAGAAGGAACCACTGAGTCTATTGTGTGCAAGTCTATAACAATAGAAGTGACTAATTTCAGGATCTAGGAAGGACAGATTCAAACTGGTACATCTGATCCTGGGACGTCTTTTGTGGTAGAAAACCGGGGAGCTATCCAGCTTACAGGGAACAAAGAACAAAGGAATCAGCTGGAAGGGACTCTCATATGCCCTGTGATTGTTAATTTTATGTGTCAGTTTGATTGGAACACAGGATGCTCGGACATTTGGTCAAACATTATTCTAGGTGTGTCTATGAGGGTGTTTCTATGAGATTAGCATTTGAATAAGTAAAATGAATAAAGCAGATTTTCCTCCCCAATGTGAGTGAGACTCATCCAAACTTTACAAGGCCTGAATAGAATAAAAAGCTGAGTTCAAAAAAATTCTTTCTCTCTGCCTGACTGTTTTCGAGCTGAGACAGTGATCTTCTGACTTTGGGCTCAGGTCTGAGACTTGGGCCATCTGCTCTTCTGGTTCACAAGTAGCTAGACTCAGACTAGAACTATGCCATTGGCTCTCCTGGGTCTCCAACTGGACTACAGATCTTGGACTTCTCAGCCTCCATAAATGTGTGAGCCCATTCCTTAAAGTAAAAATATATATACGTATAATTTACATTTGCACTGTAATATATACACATAAATATATAATATCCTATTGATTCTGTTTCTCTGGAGAACCCAGGCTAAAACATCCTCAAAATGAGATGTGTGTGTATCAATTAGAGCAATTGATATGACTCAAACATATCAAGTATATAAAAATCCATGAATGCATAATAATATAAAATAAAAGCGTAACCCACTGAATACCTTTGGAAGTCATCGAAAAACTAATAGAGAAAAAGGATCAGGCATCTTTCCTCTCTGTCTGATATAGACTGTATTTCAGGATATTCCAGTAACCGTAGTGGATGAGGGAGGATTTTTTTAATAGAGAAAAATTCCACCTAAACAATACAGAAGGAAAGACTGAATTAGGAAATTACCATTTTGCAGCCCCAAATGAAATAACTGATTCAGTTAATGATCTCATATCATAGGAAATCTAACTGCCAGGCAACAAGAAATGGGAGATAAATGAACGAGTTAAAATGATAGCAGGAGGGAGATATTAGTCACCTTAGAATGTGGAAGCTTCTGCAGAATAACTGCTTGGGATTCTTCAACAAGCTAATGTCAAGAGAGGGAGGGATTTTGACTTGAACAAACCAATTATAAAAAGCCATTTTAGACTCAGAGAAACATGAGTATAGACTGTGTACTTGATAACATTAAAATTTACCATTAAATTTGTAAGGTGTGGTAGTTGTTTTGTGGTTCAGAAAACATCCTTATCATTTAGTAAATGCGTTTTGAGGATTTTGTAGGCAAAACCAAATGGTACTTCAGTTATAAAATGGAGAACAGCAATCTATAAAAATATGGCAAATTATTTATGACATTTGACAATGGATGATGGGTATATGGGGGTTTGTTATAGTAAAAACAAAACAAAACAAAACAAAAGCTCATTGCGTATCTGGAGCCTATTATTTGTTGGTGGTGGCCCACAGCTCAGTGCACCAGACAGATGACTCTAGGGACTCAGCTCACTGGTGTGGTCCCTCCCAGACCAGCCCTTTACTCCCACATGGAAGATTGTTATGGCACAAGGGACCAAGACTGCTGTAGATTAGTACAAACCCACTGTCCTCACACCTGGATAGAAGTTCCTCTATCATACACCCATACAAACAAGCAATTGGTTACAGACAGATGATGAAAAACTAGATCCTCAGAAACAGAATGTAGGAGTTTAATTATCCCCTATCACTACACATTAATGGGAAAACTAAGGTCCAAGAAAGGAGAAAGACTTTCCCAAAGCTATGTATGGGAAATTAGTGAAGGACAGGGCAGTACACTTCAGGAGAGTCACACTTCCTTGCATAGCAGCTATTCATTTATGGGTGACAATAGGCATGCAAGCAACCTTGGGTGTTCCCAGGAGAATTTGGGAGACATATTGCAGGGTCCTGAAGGCCTGCATCAGCAAACGAGGGCAAGTTCCAACTTGAGTAATCGCTAAGGCTGAGCCCACAGCCCAGAGAAGAGCCCGCACACTGCTCATAGCACAGATGAGAAAGAGAACACAGATTTCCTCCCAGACGCCTCCACCATCAGGTACCTCTAATGAGGAGGCCCAATGTTGCATGCTGGCCCTTCTTTATCACTTCTCTGTTAGGCAACAGACCCCAGTTGTTCCCTAGAGCATTGAAAGGAGAAAGGAATGTCATGCAGGGAGAGAGCATTTTACGGGCAGCATTGCTTTTCATTCTTGTGAGAACCACACTTGGAAATAAACCAAGGCCAGGAAGTCATTAGCTGAGATCAGCCATGCACTGGCTGAGCTGAGCTCTCACCACTTGCCGTGTCCAAAGTTCACGCTGTTCCCCTCCAGTGAATTACCAGGGGCCAAGTTACAGTAATGAGAGCTGAGAGAGAACCAGCCTTCTCTCCAAGACATCACATGGGAGGCTTTTATCAAAATAAAGGCCCAAGAACTCACCAGTCAGGGTACATGCAACTCTACTCACTGAGAAACAACGTCATCTAGCAAGCCAAAGAGAAACTAGCCAACTCATGGAAATAAAAATATTTCCAAAGTTGGTCAATAAACAAGACACATCTCTTTCTTGCCTCTCCTTCAGTCATATGCTTTCCATAAAGGACTTCCAGCTCTCCTTCCCCAACATAAACCTCCACACATTGTCAGGCTGAGAATTCCCCATGACACCAAACCACATAGCTTGCTGCAGAGGGTAAACCATGCCCATCTGTCTCTTGAAAGAATAAAGAAACTGAGGAGATACTGAGTCAGTTTATTCACAGGTTATATTTCATTCACATACAACAGTTAAGGGCAAGAGAGTAACTTCTGAGATGAACATGTCTACCTTGATGCTTTTCAATAAGAAAGAAGTGAAAGTCACACAAAGGCAGAGGGAAGTACCAATCTGCTCCTGCTAACACTCTGACTGAAGGTGAACCCTGATATTGGCATTCCTAACCAGGGAGTTTGGAGAAAGCTGTAGGTCTCATAGCCATCACCATCTGATAAAAGGCAAGGCAGACAATTCTTGAGAAGAAATAACATTTTCTAGTATTGAATTCTAAGGAGAACGAATCACAAGGGAACTTCTACAAGGATGTTTGTTTTATAACAAATGCAAGGGCAATATTCAGATGTACAGTAAGTCCCCTACATACGAACCTTCAAGTTGTGAACTTTCAAAGATGCAAACGTGCGTTTGCATGTCCAATCACGTAAGTTAGTTCATGTGTCTGGTGTACATTGTCACGTGTGTGCATCCTCTATGAGTGGTTGTGCTTTTGTGTACTTTACTGTACAGTCCTGTATAGAGTACAGTAGTACAGTATCTTTATTTCAAGCACAGGATGTCTGGAAGCAAGCGTAAAACCAGCAGTGATGTAGCTGGTACTGCTAAGAAGTGCCAAGCAATAACGATGGAAACAAAAGTGAAAATAATTGAGAGGGCAGGCCGAGGTGAAAAGATGGTAGATGTCGCTCATTCTTATAACATGAATCTTTCAAACATCCGCACGACTCTAAAGAACAAGGACAAGATCATGTAACATGTGAAGTCGGCTGTGCCGATGATGTTGACAATAATATTGAAGAAGCGTGGAGAAGTGATGGAGGAGATGGAGAAACTTCTCAGTGTGTGGATGCAGGACCAGCATCAGCATCGAGTCCCACTCAGCTTAATGCTGATTCAAGAGAAAGCTAAAGTCCTTTATGAGGACTTGAAGAAGAAACACTGTGAAGAATCAGAGGGCAGATCTTTTAATGCCAGCCATGGCTGGTTTCATCAGTTCAAGGCTAGAGCCAACATTCACAATGTCAAAGTAAGTGGTGAGGCAGCGAGTGCAGATACAGTAGCTGCCCGGGAATTTCCTGAAATGCTTCGAGAAATTATTGATGAAGATGTGTATTTACCTGAGCAGGTTTTTAATGTGGATAAGACAGGACTGTACTGGAAGAGGATGCCAGACCAAAGGTACATCAGTAAGGAGGAAAAGTTGATGCCAGGCTACAAAAGCAGCAAAGGGTAGGCTAACTCTGTTGTTTGGTGGCAATGCTTCTAGTGTAACTCAAGAGCCCTTAAAAACATAGCCAGGTGCTCTCTTCCTGTTGTGTGGAAAAGTAACCCCAAAGCCTGGGATACACAGGCCATTTTCCAAGACTGTTTTTTTCACCACTTTATCCCAGAGGTAGAGAAAAGTTGCTTGGAGAAGGACATCCCATTAAACACTCTTTTGCTATTCAACAATGCTCTGGGCCACCCCCATTCATGGATGACTTTCATCCCATCAAAGTAGTGCATCTGCCACCGAATTCTATGTCACTCATCCAACCTATGGACCAGGGAGTTATAGCAACTTTCAAGAAATATAAAATACTTTCAAGGCCATAAAAAACATTGACTTTGCTTGGTGTGAGCTTATGGCTGTCACCATGAATGGGGTTTGGAAGAACCTTTGCCCATAATTTGTGCACGATTTTCATGGATTTGAGAAGGTGGATGAGGAGTCCAAAGAGATCTTCAGCAACGTAGTGACCTTCAGCGAGAAGCTGGACCTAGATCTGCAAGAGGACGACTTCACTGAACTCCTTGCTGTGCAACATGAGGAGCTTACTAATGGAGACCTGATGGAATTGGAGGCTCAGAGAAAGGACAAGAGGATGAAGAGGTAACTGAAGAACCGAAGAGATTCACGCCGCAGCATCACTGGATTGTTTCTTCAAGAGGGTAGATAGAATTGAATCCAGCAAGGATTAACGTCAGGCATGAGTGAAATCGTACCTTGCTCTCTGTCTCCTATTGTTGGTGATCTTGCAGCTCTACCATCTCCCACCTCCTCTCCCTCCTCCAGTCAGTAATTCTTTTTGCCTGTTCACTTGATGCCAGCCCTTGTGTGCCAGATACTGTAGTGTACTACTGTACTTCTCAAGGTATTGTACTGTAAGATTAAAAATGGTTTCTTTATTTTTTGTGTTTTTTATATATTATTTGTGTGAAAAGCATTATAAACCTATTACAGTTCAGCACTATATAGCCGATTGTGTTAGTTGGGGACCTAAGCTAACTTTGTTGGACTTATGAGCAAATTGGACTTATGAATGTGTTCTTGGAATGGAACTTGTTCATATGTAGGGTGCTTACTATATACAGGATGATCCTTGAACACAGACCAGGGCCTCACACCCACTAAAATTCAGTGAAGGTGATTCTGAGGCAGCTAAGGTTACAAGGCCCTGACGTGCAGCTTCCCCAGCTCTAAACTCTTCGTGAATGCCAATGAATGCTATGCTTGCAGGAGGACATGGGGAGGGCCCCTCCTTATCCGTCTTCTGTGAGCCTCACCTGCCAGGTGGGTTTTCAGTATATACTGTATGGAAGACCACAAAAGCCATGCTCTCTTCAACTTAAAACCCCAGATCTACACTGCTCTGTATGCCAGAGGTCAGGCAACAGGCTGATGTGCTGCTGGCAGACTGCTCTTCCCACTTGTATTCATTCCCTAGGGCTACTATAACAAAGTACCACAAACTGGGTGTCTTAGACAAACAGATGTTTATTGTTTCACAGTCATGGAGGCCATGAGTCCAAGATGGCGGTGTTGCAGGACCGTCCTTCTGAAGGCGCTGGGGAGGATCCATTCCAGGCCTCTCTCCTGCCTTCTGGAGAGTCGCTAGGTCTGAATGGGATTCTGAATTATTTGGTATAAGGTGGGCCTGAGCATTTCTCCAGGTGATTCTCTCCTCATCTCGAGGTTTAGACCAGCAAGGATACACCTAGTATTACGCTGCCCTGAGATAAGACAGGAAGGAGCAAATCCCTGAACAAATCTGAGCCAAAGGTGGTGAGAAACAGACTCTTGCTAAGTGCAGTTTTCTTATCTTTGAAATGGGAAGAAGAATCAAGATGTTAATTTCCCCACAAGAACACGGGGGCCAGTGCTTGTCAAATGTGTTTGTTCATTTTAAAGGATAGCACAACACTGAAACCCATCTTCTATCTCAGCACCATCAACAGTGGACAAGGTCCTGGGGCAATACTGGAAGCCTCTCCTCTGCCTCCACTTCCTGCTGCTTCTGACAACCACTGTCAGCACTTCCAATGTTTTTTCTCTTCCCCTGAGCCCCACCTTCTCCCCCAGGGCATCAGAGACCATTAGCACATGTGTGACAGTTGCAAACAAATTGTTTTTTTGTTTCTTTTTTTTTTAAATAGATTTTTATTTATTTATTTTTATTTTTTGGCTGCGTTGGGTCTTCGTTCCTGCATGCAGGCTTTCTCCAGTTGTGGAGAGCAGGGGCTACTCTTCGTTGAGATGCATGGGCTTCTCATTGCGGTGGCTTTTCTTGTTGTAGAGCACCAGCTCTAGGCGTGCAGGCTCAGTAGTTGTGGCACGTGGGCTTAGTAGTTGTGGCTCGCAGGCTTCGTTGCTCCGTGGCATGTGGGATCTTCCTGGTCCAGGGATCGAACCCATGTCCCCTGCATTGGCAGGTGGATTCTTAACCACTGTGCCACCAGGGAGGTCCCAAACAAATTGTTTTAATTGATGATTTGAATACTGGGTTGGTGGGATTGGTCTAAAAATAACCAAATGTAATAAGTTTAATTGTTTTTAAGAGTTTCTTTTCATAAACCATAATAAACTCTGGTTCTGTGTTTGTCTAGTTAATATGGTTTCTGTTGAAACTGCTTAGATGGGTCTGTCTTAAATATTTAAAACATATGATTTGCATTGGCTATAAATATGTGCATATGAAATAGTTAAAAAGTGGCCCCTCCAGCCACTTCTCTGGGAGAAACATGTGTGGTTAATTACAAGGTAGTGGTTAATTCTTATATGTCTCTGTAACAGCGTTGTTTTCCCAAAGCAGAACGTGGGTAGGCTGGTTAGGAGTTCCTGCCTCTGTTGGTAAATTCTTGTTGAAAGCTTTCCAGTCCTCTGCACTTGACCTGATCCCATGGAGTATCGTTATAATCTTGCCCTATCCTGTCCCCACCTCTTTGAGACTGGTTACCTTAGGTTTCAGGAGTGGTAAAAGTAAAATGTGAGTATATCATCTATTGAGTCATCTCCAGGCATGTGCTGTTTCATGGAGAATAAAAGACTTGGTAGATGAAAATAAAAATAAATAGGACTGCCCAGTTAGAGCTTAAAAATCTACAAGTTGATGTTAGTCAATTAACTAGTATGGTCTCTAAGAGATATGGCTAAAACATGCTGTGGATGTGGTGACTGGTGATTTCTCTAGACCCAAGGTGGTCTTCAAGGGCTGTCAGGAGATTAACTCCAAGTCATTCCTTAAGACAGTTTTCAGCTAAAATAATCTTACCCATAGATGCTTCTGCGGCCTATTATAATGGCAGATGAAAATTGGGTGGACCTCCAGTGGAGAATGTGTCTGTGATGGGGGAGTCCATGTGGGTACAGATTAAGTGGGAGGGAATCACTTCCATTTTCACATGAATTGAATACACTCTGTTCCCAAACTGAAGTGGTTTTTAGACCTGGGATTCTCACCCTTGTTGGATATTAGAATTACCTGCAGAGCTTTTAACATCTGCCATGACCTGGGCCCCATCTGAGAATATGCAATCAAAATCTGCGAAGTACTCACAGAAGCAGAGGCCTATAGAACAATAGAGGGCTTGGAGAACTTAGCCAGAGGAAACTCAAGAGCAGTCATGGCTTTGTCGAGAGTCTGAGCTTGACCAGGAGCGCAAACACTCAGAAAAGCTCTTCCCATGCATCACGTTTTGTTCTAAGAGCTAAATGTTAATCCTCATAACAACCTCATCAATAATGGAGAAAACGGGTGTGTGCAGCTTGAAAGCACAGAGCAGGGACCCACCTCACTCACTGGGTGCCTCTTGAAAAACACCAAACACTTTCATTTTAACTTTCACCATGTATAAAATCAAAGACTGTATCATGAGATTCTTGATACAAAGACATGGGACATGAGCTGCCAGGACTCCGATGGTCAGCAAAATCTCCAGTAAAACAGGGTCTGCAGCTGGAGAAGGAATGTCTCCTGGCTAAGAGCCAATCAGTATCCCCAGAGAGAGAAATGGAGATTTATCAGATTCCCACATATTATCTGTCATTTCATGTGAACATGGATGTTTAGATCAATGGTAGATGGCAAACAGCATATGTTCTTGTGAGCCCAGAGAGTAGGTTCAGTCACTCTCAGCTAAGACTTAGGTCCTTGTCAGCCTGTCCTAGTCCCAGAACTGCTCTGGGCCCTATTCTGTGGCTACAAGGAGAGGCAGGCCATGTCTGACCTCTGCTGACCCTGCTGGTGGAATCTGCATCTCTAAGAGAACCCAGCATCTACAAGCCTTGTTTCTTGTCTGGATTTGCTGCACCTGACACTACCTCACACACCTCAGACTGTGGTGGACACACATACACCTGTGCACACCACACAGACACACACCACACATACCACACACTACACACATACACAAAAGTAGCTCTCAATTTGGGTATGCAAACTGTCATGCCCATGGTGGCGTTTGGGAGTCCTGCAGTTTATGTAGTCACTGTCCATTTTAGTTGGGATATTCACACAGATCCTTTGCACTCGGCTTAAACCTCTGACCCAGACCTGGGCTGGCCTTTGCTTCACCTCATCCATAACAGTAGTGTTGCCCGATAAAACACAGGACACCCAGTTACGTTTGAATTTCAGACAAGAACAACAACAACAACATTGATGTATGTCACAAGTATTGCATGGGACGTACTTATACTAAAAATTATTTGCTCTTGATCTGAAATTCAAATTTAACTGGGAACTCTGTATTTTTACTTGCTACATCTGACAACCTTACCTAGAAGGGCAGTGATTTCTATGGCTGGGCACCACTCTCTGGGTTTATAACACTAGTGCATCAAAGGAGGTGGAGGTGTCCAAGGTAGTAAAGGTCTGAAGGTCTCTGGGACTATTTGATGCCCTCTGAATTATAAAGCAAGTTAAAGCCAATTAAAAACAGACGTGCCCCGGAATGTACCACTACTTGTTTGTAATTACCATGATCCTTAAAAGCTCTTTATTGAGACTCAAATTGAAGTTTAGTGAACAACTGCCAAAAATGTGGGGTTTCCCACATTCCATGTCACAAGGGAAACTGCATGGAGGCTGAGTCTCGCAGGCCTAGTCCTGTGCCTACAACATCCTGCAATTAGATGACACAGTAAGTTGCTGTATTTATCTTAAGGAGTTTATAACCTTTTGGAGGAAATGATAAACTTCCTTTTTATTCCAAGTCTTACTTGGTATAAGCAAAAACATAGATGTCTTAGTTTATAGTGAAGAGAAAACTGCATATCTAAGCTTTGTAACCGTACATACATCCTCACAGCTCCTCTTATTTATGTAGAAAGTAATTATAAAAACAACTTGAAAACATGCCCACTTTTTTCACACTTAAACTTTGAGAATATTGACATTTGCTGAATTCATTATATCCATCTTTCATATAAAATGTTGAGATAAGATCGTTCTAACTCTAATGCCATTATTTTATAGTCCTCACTGTCTATTCTTTTTTTATTTTCTGGTCTCTATTCTATTTTCTCTTCTATGGGAGATATTGATTTACATGATCTATCCAATGCCATTGTTCCAATAAGTAGACACTGATAGTCCTGTTTTCACTGTAAGTGAATTTTATATTCTAATAATGAATGGTAATATATTTCGTGACCATGGTGTACCAGGCCTTGTGTCAAGTGGTTAGATACAGCCTTCATTCAATTCTCATAATAGTTCTGTAATTCAGAAACTATACTGAACCCAATTTCACAGCTAAGTAAACTAAAGCACAGTGCATAATAATGCCTAACTACAGTGCAAACCATCTTCCTTAAGTAGAAGTGAAAAATGTAAACATCAAATCATAAGTCAAATAATTCTTTGCAATAATTTTTAACTATACGTATATCAGGCTCCTATATCAACAGTTTCAAATGAACTGAGAGTTTCAAACAACCAAAACATGTGGCTGGTTTGTAGCATGTAGACAAGCATGCATGTAAAATGTCAACTACTTCTTGGCATTTTAAAATCACTTGCAAGTAGGATAAGGTAAAACTTTTGAAAATGTGTTGAAGAAAATAGTTTTCTGGGATAGTGACAACTTCCACTTGATACGGGGAATCTATGGTCAAAAGGATATGCTTGGTAAAACAAAATTAAATGGCTTTTTGTTTTTTTTTTTTTTTTTTGCTTTAAGACTTCAGAATTTTTCCTCTGTGTGTGTCTGTTCTAGTTATCATAGCTGCTTAACAAGTATTCCCTAACTCAGCTGCATGAAACAACACCATTTGATCATAAGCATAGGTTTGTCAGTTAGGAATGGAGACCAGTAGAGCAGGAATGGCTGTCTCTGTTCCATGATGGCTAGGAATTGGTAGGAAGACTCATGATTTATAGAGTTGCAATGGTTGGGGGCTAGAGTCATCTGAAGGCTCCTGTGCTCCTCATATGTGAACTTGGAGGAGTGAAGACTAGGATTTTCATCAGGAGCACCTATGCCTTACTAACACTTGTTATTTTCTCTTTGTTTTTGATAGCAGCTATCCTAATGGGTATGAATTGATATCTCATTGTGGTTTTTTTTTTTAATTTTTATTGAAATATAGATGATTTACAATGTTGTGTTAGTTTCAGTTGTATCTCGTTGTGCTTTTGATTTGCATTTCCCTAACGTTTACTGATGTTGAGCATCTTTTCATGGGCTTATTGGCCATTTGTATATCTTGTTTGAGAAATGCCTATTCAACTCTTCCGTCCATTTTCTAATCAGGTTATTTTGTTTTGTGGGTGCTGAATTGTAGGAGTTCTTTATACATTCTGGATAGTAATTCCACATCAGATATAAGATTTGTAAATATTTTCTCCCATTCCACCAGTTTCCTTTTCACTCTGTCAGTAGTGTTTTTTGATGTGTCAAAGTTTTTATTTTTGATCAAGTTCAACTTATCCATGTTTTTGTTGTTGCCTATGTTTTTGGTGTCACCCCAAAATTTAGGAAAAATTAATGATTGCCAAATCCAGTGTCATGAAACTTTTCCCTTTTCCCTGATGTTTTCTCTTACCTAAAACTAAGAGCCAAAGTTTTATAGTTTTAACTCTTACATTTAGGTCTTTGATCCATTTTGAGTAAATTTTTGTATATGGTGTAAGATAATGATCCAACTTCAGTCTTTTGCATGTGGATATCCAGTTTTCCCAACATCATTTGTGAAAGAGCCAGAAAACTCTTAACCACACAATTTAACTATGGCCAGAGGCTATTATTTTATTCCAAGCTTCCTTTGAAAAAGAATCCTAATGTTTTCTCTGGGATTACTATACAGAACACTCTTTTGTAAGTAAACATTGCCATGTAAGTAAAATCAGGCCAGTAAGAGATAAGCAAAGTATGGTATGAACTTCTAGGAAAGCAGATTATAAAGAGTATATTTGGTGTAAGGAAAACCTTTTTAGCATTCTCCCTGTTTTCTACTGCCAGCCTGGAACATGAATGTGGAGGCTAGAGTTATAGTAGGCACTTTGAACAAAGAAATGGCCAGGGGTCGAATCATCATGACCAAAAGGTAGGAGACCAGATCTCTGAAGATATCCTAGAGTCACCAGATCAGCCTTGGATCACCTTGTGAAAGAATTTTAGATTAAAGAAATAAACTTCACAAAGCACTGAGCTGATCTCCCTGTGCTATGCGGCTGCTTCCCACTAGCTATCTATTTTACGTTTGGTAGTGTACATATGTCCATGCTTTGTGATCACCTGGATGGGTGGGATGGGGAGGGTGAGAAGGAGGGAGACGCAAGAGGGAGGAGATATGGGAACATATGTATATGTATAATTGATTCACTTTGTTATAAAGCAGAAACTAACACCATTGTAAAGCAATTATACTCCAATAAAGATGTTAAAAAAAAATAGAT
>RJWK010001163.1:0-34091 GCA_004363435.1 Platanista minor | reverse complement strand
TTCTCTGTTCCCATTTGCAGTCCACCTCTTCATCTGACTTGGGCCCCAGGCAACCACTGGTCTTCTGTTTTTTATCACTATAAATTAGTGATAAATAAATAAATAAATAAATAAATAAATAACTTGCCTTTTATAGAATTTTTCATAGGTGGAATCCTACAGTACTCTTTTGTGTCTGGTTTCTTTCGCCCATCCTAATGATTTTGATGTTCATCTGTGCAGTTGTGTGAATCATAGTTTGTTCCTTTTTTTTTGTTCAGAGTTGTCCACCCTATGGATACACCACAACTTATCCATATATTTCTTGATGACCATTTGGGTTGTTGTAAGTTTCTGGATGTTGTGAGTAGAGCTTTTGTGAATGATTGAATAAAAATCTTTGCATGAATATGTGTTCAATCCTCTTAGAAAATAGCTAGGAATGAAGTGGCTCATCATATACTAGGTATATGCTTAAACTTTTGAGTTTTCCATAGTGGTACCGTTTTACATTTCCACCATCAGTGTATGACAATTCTAGGTGCACCATAACCTTGTCAATAACTGGTTTTGTCAGTCTTTTTAATTTAGCCATTCTAATTCCTACAATAATAACTTTTATGGTTTTGATATATATTTCACTGGTAATTGATGATGTTGGGTATCTTTTCATGTGGTTTTTGAGAGTCTTATATCTTCTTTGATGAAGCATATTTTCAAACGTTTTGTCCTTTTATTATTGTGCTGGTTGTCTACTTATTATTGAGTTGTAAGAATTCCTTGTATATCCTGGGTCAGTTCTTTGTTAGGCATGTGTATTGAATAGATTTTCACTTATTCTGTGGCTTGGGTTTTATTTTTTGTAACAGTGTCTTTTGAAGAGCAAAAATTTTTTAAAATTTTTGTAGAGTCCAGTTTATGAATCATTTTCCCTTTTATAGTTCATGCTTTTGTTTTGCAAATATTTTCTCCTATTTGTTTTTCTACAAGTGTTGTAGTTTCAGCTTTTATATAAGTCTCTGATCCACCTTGGGTTGGTAGCTTCTTTCTGAAGTTACTAATTCTAACTTGAGGAATGATACTATTTCAGCATTTCCTCTTTGCTTGTTCAGTCCTCTGACACCTGTTTATCCAATTTCCTACATCAAACTATGTGGGTTTATTTTCTTGTCTGGATTCTTATTGATGTAACATTTTAAGGGTGAGGTGAATCAGTTTCCTATCAGCATTAATGTCTGAACAAGCATGTTCTCCAAATAACCATCTTGGTTATTTTCTTCCCTATTACTCCTGGGAAAGCAGACACAACCAACCAAGCTGGGGTCTCCATGTTTATGCAGCACATCAACAGAAGAACAGGAAACAGTCAGTACTATGGAAATGAATTCATTACCTTGCATAACCCTAACATCTGACATTTGTTGATGTCTCAGGCATTGTGCTCATAATAACATTATGAAATAGTTATTTCTGCAATGCTCATTTTACAGATGAGGAAACTGAGACTTAGAGTGTCACTTAATATGTCAATTCTCTAAGCTTAAGATTTTGTGGGTGTATAGAGAAGATGGATAAACAACAAGGTCCTACTGTATAGCACAGGGAACTATATTCAACATCCTGTGATAAACCATAGTGGAAAAGAATATGAAAAATAATATATATATATATATTTATATGTAAAACTGAGTCACTTTGCTCTACAATAGAAATTAACACAACATTGTAAATCAACTATACCTCAATAAAATTTTTTTAAAAAGATTTCCTTGTCAGATTTTTATCAATTTTTAGGCATAAGTTCTGAAATTGAAAATTGTGCACCACTTGAATGATTCCAGTTGTGGGAGCTATCAGAATGGTCATATATTTTCAAAAATTGACTTCATAAAAAGTGAAACGGAAAAATGTTATGCTCTGATAAAAAAAGATTTTGTGGGTGAATTATATATTTTATAGTCTATTTTGTCTGATATGAGAATTGCTACTCCAACTTTCTTTTGATTTCCATTTGCATGGAATATCTTTTTCCATCCCCTCACTTTCAGTCTGTATGTGTCCCTGGGTCTGAAGTGGGTCTCTTGTAGACAGCATATATACGGGTCTTGTTTTTGTATCCATTCAGCCAGTCTGTGTCTTTTGGTTGGAGCATTTCATCGACTTACATTTAAGTTAATTATCGATATGTATGTTCCTATTGCCATTTTCTTAATTGTTTTGGGTTTGTTTTTGGAGGTCCATTCCTCTTTTGTTCTCTTCTCTTGTGTTTCCCATCTAGAGAAGTTCCTTTAACATTTGTTGTAAAGCTGGTTTGATGGTGCTGAATTCTCTTAGCTTTTGCTTGTCTGTAAAGCTTTTGATTTCTCCACTGAATCTGAATGAGAGCCTTGCTGGATAGAGTAATCTTGGTTGTAAGTTTTTCCTTTTCATCACTTTAAGGATATCATGCCACTCCCTTCTGGCCTGCAGAATTTCTGCTGAAAAATCAGCTGATAACCTTATGGAGATTCCTTTGTATGTTGTTTGCTGCTGTTCCCTTGTTGCTTTTAATATTTTTTCTTTGTATTTATTTTTTGTTAGTTTGATTAGTATGTGTCTTGGCATGTTCCTCCTTGGGTTTATCCTGTATGGGACTCTCTGCACTTCCTGGACTTGGATAATTATTTCCTTTCCCATGTTAGGGAAGTTTTTGATTTTAATCCCTTCAAATATTTTTTCAGGCCCTTTCTCATTTTCTTCTTCTTCTGAGACTCATATAATTCAAATGTTTGTGTGTTTAATGTTGTTGCAGAGCTCTCTAAGACTGTCCTCATTTCTTTTCATTCTTTTTTCTTTATTCTGTGCTGTGGCAGAGATTTCCGCCATTCGGTCTTCCAGGGCATTTATCCCTTCCTCTGCCTCAGTTGTTCTACTATTGATTCCTTCTAATATATTTTTCATTTCAGTTATTGTCTTGCTCATCTCTGTTTGTTTGTCTTTTAGTTCTTCTAGGTCTTTGTTAAACTTTTCTTATACCTTCTCAATCCATGCCTCAATTCTTTTCTGAGATCTTAGATCATCTTTATTATCATTACTCTGAATTCTTTTTCAGTTAGGTTGTTATCTCCTCTTCAGTTAGTTGTTCATGGAGGTTTTGTTATCTTGCTCCTTCATCTGCAACATATTCCTTTGTCATCTCATTTTGTCAAACTTACTGTGTTTGTGGTCTCCTTTCTGCAGGCAGCAGGGTCATAGTTCCTCCTGTTTCTGGTGTCTGCCCCTTATGGGGGAGGTTGGTCCAGAGGCATGTGCCATTATCCCCTTGATAGGGGGTTTGATTGGTGTTGTGGTGATCAGAACCTGCCTTAGATATTGAGTGAGGCCTCCCCCTTACTCTGTGTTGTCACTGCCGGGGCAGGGTCTGTTCCCTAGTTGTTGCCGTAGAGGCCCTGAGATCTGTTTCTTAGCTGTGATTCTGATCTTCCTTGTGAGGTAGGCAGGATTGGAGCATACCCACTGGGAGAGAAGTCACTGAATATTCCTCCTCTGGAGCTGTTCACCTGTGAATGTGCTCTGTTGTGACCCCTTTGGCCTGTTGTGCAGGCTCACAAAGTATACTGTTGTTAGCACTGCTCTTGGTCCCACCTTAACTGTGGGTATGTGGACAATTGGCCCTGGTGACTCTCAGACATTGTGTTCACCTGGGCACCAGTGCAGGTCCACTGAGGTCAGGTCTCAGGACTGCAGCTGTCATGTACCTGGACCTGCAGTGAGAGCTATGGAGACGGCTTGGACTCTGGTCTGGCCCAATGCCCACATGTACATGTCCACAGAGCCCACAGCTGCTGGAGTCAGACCCATCCCAGCTGCAAGAGCACTTGTTGTCCTTTCGGATTTTTGCAGGTGCTGAATTTAGGAGACAATCAGCGGAGGTGTAACTCCACAGTCTGTACAGCCGCGAGGAGAGATTTCAGTTTTTGTTTCTTAGTCACACAGCCCCTGGGGCTCAGTTGTGGTTTCTGCCCCTCCTCTGGGCAGCTTTCCTAGTATGGGGAGCTATCTGCACCTTCCTGGGACAACAGGGAAGGTCCTGGCAGCTGCTGATGGATTTCCTATGAGAGGGAGTTATCTGCACCCTCCCAGGACGGCAGGGTGGGTTCTGGCACCCACTGGCAGATTTCTTAGTAGCAATAGGTTTCCACGAGCTCTAGGGACAGTGGGGGCAGGTCCTGAGGCCTGCTGGCAGAGTTTCTAGTAGCTGGAGATGTCCGCACCCATCTGGGTTGGATGGGTGTGTGTCCTGGGGTCCGCTGGTGGAACTCCTAGTGGCTGGAGCTGTCCGTGCCCTTCCGGGCCAGCACGGGTGGGGCCTGACATCTGCCTGGGGGTCTGGAAGAGTTGATCAGTGCCAGCCTCTAGAGCCCAAGATGGTGGTGGCGACTCTCACCCACTTCATGAGTTCCTGTAGGCAGTTCCCTGTTGCCTGGGAACACTCACAGGGAAAGAAGTTCTTATGGTGGTCCCGCCCCTCTCCTCGTGCACCTCCCAATAATGGTGCCTTGCCTCTCTGGCAGGACCAGGCTTCTTTCTAGTACACCCTCCATTGCCACGGCCCCACCTCTTCAGGCTGTTTCCATACCTGACCCTGGTTCTGAGCTCCGGAGTCTGAACTTCAGCACCTGACCCCCACTTTCACTGACAGAGGAGTGTCTCAGGTAGGAGAGCACAGGGTGGAGGTGCTGACCCTTTGTGCATGTTACTCTCCATTTTTCCTTCCACAAACTGGTTGCTACTCTCCCCTCTCAGGCTCCCCAAATCCCCCTCTGTCCAGTCTAATCTCTCTGTTGTTGAGGAACCTTCCCAAGGTGTGGGAACAGTTCCTCCATCACAGTTCCCTCCCCAGGGTTCAGGCCCCATCCTAATTCTTTTTTGGTTATCTCTTTTAAATATAGCAGTGTGTATATGTCAATCCCAAACTCCCAATCTTACACCTTTTTAAGAAGCATTAAAATAATCTGTTAGGAATATAATTTCGAAAAATGCATACATTTTTTTCTAATGAAAACTCATAGATCTACAGACCATTTACAACTTTTAAGAATGGAAAGTTTCTTCAGATTCTGAAACACTCAAGCTGATTTAAACTTTCTATTACCATGTGGATACAGAAAAAAGTCATAAGTAAGGAAAATGTAGAGAGAAAATAATTTTTCCACAAAAGTCACCATTCTATTTTTGCTTGAAAAAAGAACTAAAAATACCCAAATTCCAAAAGAAAACTGTTTTCCATGCTACACTCAGAAGAGACAGCAAATTTGGCCTCTCAAAATGTCCACACAGACCTGGATGTCTGGTGGCCCTTGGCCCCTTGAAGCTCCCTTCAGGACACTTGTTCTGGACAGTCCTTTCCTCATCAGATTCCTCAAGAATCCGTGCATTCCCAACTTCATCCTGGACCACAGAGAACACAGGTCAGAAGTTGGATGCAAAATATATCCAGAAAGCAATTTCAACATTTCTTCTTCAAGAAAAGCTAATTTCTATTTGTAGGACAAACACGTTTTCTAAAAATAGAGACTGGTTGGCAGGGTTACAACACTCATTATGATGATGGCTTTTGATCTTTTACTGCTGCTCTGATGTGGTTCATCACTGAATTCAACAGACATCAACTGAACAGATTCTGAGCCCCAGTCCCTCTGCAAGGTGCTGTGGATTTAAAGTTTACTAATTTTATAGTTCCTGTCCTTGGGGCAGTTCATGGTTCACTGGATGAATCTGAGATTTAAATAGAGCACAAAGCAATAGAAGAAAGCTGAGTAACATTTGTTCCTTTATTTTGATAACAGTTTTGGGGACAAGGGGGCAGTGATTGGAGTAAAGAGAGTGTGGTTATGGACCTTTGCGGCTGATGGCTCTAGTGTCCCTCAGGAACCATCCCTTGAGGCCCACCTTTCTGTAGACAGTGATGATGGGTAGGTTTCCTTGGTGAATTTTTGAGGTGTCCCTGTTATGTTGGGCTGGGATTGGCCTTGGTCATGCTGGTCAACCCCACGGTCCACTCCAGCACAGCAGCACTGTTCCACTGCACGGGGCTTCTCGCCCTTGGTGCCGGCACATTACCTTCCAAATTGACTCCCCACTTTTTCCTTCAAAGATGCTCACAGGCATTCTGGTGCAAGCCAAGCACCTCTAAGCCCATGTGGCTTCAGTCAAGATCTGCTGAGGACTTAGAATAAGGCAGCCCAGGTGCAGAAGGAGAAGCTCCAGTGCTGAACCAGGCTGACCTGGGCCCCTTTCTCATACGTTACTTACCAGCTCTGTCATCTTGGGTAAGCTACCAAACTTTCTTGAGACAGAATTTTCTTTTTAATAAAATGAGGAATATAAAATTCACTTTAGAGCGATTTGTGAGCATTGACTTAAGTGGTTAATGAAGAGTATCTAGAATACATTTGCCAGGCACCCAAGGCTGTTTTATAGATACTACCTCTTTGGGAAGCTGTTTAACCTTAGCAAATCAGAAGACAGAACTTCTCCTCTGGGTTTATACACACTCTGAGTTTTGCCCTCCATTTAAGATACTCTACTGTCATTAGCTTACTCTGCAGTTTTCTCTTCCATTGGACTGTATAAACTCTCAGCAAGGATCTTGCCACATCATGTCTTCAGCACCTGACAAAAGTCCCCTCATAGAGTAGATACTCTATACGCTCTTGCAGACCTAACATATACCAAAACTTCTAGCCTAGCCTTGACCGCTTTTCAACCCAGAATGAGTCAGGCTACTGGACCCCTTCATTTCCGTCACTGTCCATATTCACATCCTTGGTACATGTGTTTCATCACTTGCTACCATGTGTTGGTGATTCTGTCATCGACAGCTAATGTGCTAGAGGGTATATGATATCTCCCACATTCACACACTTAAAAGCGGGCATCATGATAAGCAGTTCTCTTATGATAACAGTTAAATGAAAGTTTTCATACTGCTCATTCATAAAACAAACATATACTCAGTTCTACATTAGGTAAAATATTCCAGTATAGGTACTCACCTCTCTAGATTTACACGAAATACTTTTGAGTTTTGAACCGCATTGATGCTCCCCCAGACACTTCTTGATAGATGCTAGACTCCTGGGGAAATAGCTTTAAGCTTTCCAGAACATCTTTTCACTCCCATCTGCCCTCTGTCTTCTTTGAGGTCCTTCCGTTTTCTAAAAAGTGTCTGCCTTGGGACTCTTTCATTCACCGTTGCCTCAAATGTTCTAACATATTCCTACCAAACATCTCATGGACCCAAGATTTTAAACCATCTGATGTGGAAAACTCTCCAAAGTCCAGCTTGGCAACACTTCAGATGAATTTTAAATATACTTTAAACATTTTGGAAAAATGTAAAAATTTCTCATCAGATGTTTTTCTTTTGGGAGAAAACTTTATTTGCAATTTCCATCCAAAAGGATGTTAATGGAAAAAATTAAAATAAGGAATAAAAATATATGGCACAACTCATTACTCATGGATGTGGAATCCAATTAACAAAGCATGCTATCTGCCAGACTCCCACTGCAGCTGTTAATGACTTGATTTAAGCAACTCATTCCCTGGGAAGCTGTCTTCTGTGACAGATTTCAGTCCCTTTTCAGTGCAGTGACCCACCTACATCCTGCCTTTCACAGACCCCTGCTACCCCACTCACCTGGCTGCCCACCTGCCACTTTCTCCAGCTCTCCTTTTCAACAGTGTCATTTTTGCCCTCTCTTTTTGGTTCCGGGCATCCCCTTCACTGACATCCCTCTCTTTCCAAATCAGCCAACCCATCTCTATATTCCTCATGCACTGCACTCTTCCAGACCCTTTCCTGTCCTCTGACTTCCTCTGAACCACACGTGTTCTCCCCATATTTCTGTCTTCAGGACCTTCCCTTTCCTACCTTCCTTCTGATCCTAGAGCCTTCCTTGCGCCCTTTGCTTTTTTCCCTCTTGATCCTCATTCCCCTGCCTCTCCCACCTGGGGCCCCTCACACTCCCCACCCTCAGGAAGGCTCTGTCTTCTTTTGTAATTCTGTTTATTGCCCCGTTTTTCAAGTTTCTTTCCACGTTCACCTTCCCACCCCACCCTTTCCACATACTCAACTCTTCCCCCATTCCCGCCAGGTCACCACTCTTTTTTTTTTTTTTTACTTTTTTCTATTGAAGTATAGTTAATTTACAACGTTGTGTTAGTTTCAAGTATACAGCAAAGTCATTCAGTTATATATATAGAGAGAGATATAGATATATAGATATTCTTTTTCAGATGCTTTTCCATCATAGGTTATTACAAGGTATTGAGTCTAGTACCCTGTGCTATACAGTAGGTCCTTGTTGGTTATCTACTTTATATATAGTAGTATGTATATGTTAATCCCAAACTCTTAATTTATCTCCCCTCCCCTCCCCACTATCCCCTTTGGTAACCATAAATTTGTTTCCTATGTCTGTGAATCTGTTTCTGTTTTGTAAATAAGTTCATTTGTATCAATTTTTTAGATTCCACATATAAGTGATAGCATAAGGTATTTGTCTTTCTCTGTCTGGCTTTCTTCACTTAGTATGATCATCTCTAGGTCCATCCATGTTGCTGCAAATGGCACTATTTCGTTCTTTTTTATGGCCGAGTAGTATTCCATTGTATATATGTACCACATCTTCTTTATCCATTCCTCTGTTGATGGACACTTAGGTTGCTTCCGTGTCTTGCCTATTGTAAATAGTGCTGCTGTGAGCAGTGACCACCGTTCTTGATTCCTTTCCAAACTTCTTCTGTTCTTTCTATCTGAATTTGACAAATGGGTGCCTGGGGCTTTGCCTTTTAACAAAGCCTTTCCCTTGATCACCTTATCTAAGCCTCAGACCATGGGTGAGTGAGGTGCTACCGTGATCCCCATTCTGAAGTGCAGGCTGCTGTGGTTCCCAGAGTTAGTTAACAGGAGCAGCAGGGGCCCCATCCCGCTGCCAAAGCCTTCACCCAGTTTCCCTTCCTACCTGCTCCAATGTCTTTCCTCACCACCTGGTGACAGGGCTCAGGCTTCAAGGCCCTCAAGATGGGTGGCCTCACTTGTGGGGGGTTTCATTTTCCAACTCGACCCCCGCAGAGCTCCCCCTGGATACAATATCTCTTTCACCTCATCCCTTCCTACCTCCATCCCAACCTCTCCTCTATTTCTTTTATTTTCCCTCCCTTCACTGTCGGCCAAGAAAAACAATTGCATAAGATATGCTTTTGTTCTTATTGCTTTCCCGAAGTGGGCTTCCAGATCTCAGCAGGATTACACGTGGGGTCTCCTGATTCTTTGTTGTTGGAACTGCCCTGTGCATGCCAGGATGTTTAGCAGCATCCCTGGCTTCCACCCACTAGATGCCAGCAGCACCCACACTCTCCCACCTCCCAGGTAGGACAGGGCCACGTGTCCAGGGCGTGAGAACCACTGTTGCAGAGTAACACGTGAATTAAAAGTGGCTCTGCTCAACAGCAGAGATTAGACGACAGATTTATAGCTATTTCTTTCAGAGCAATTCCAGGAGAAAGTAAGTTGACAGGGGAGCATCACGAGAAAGACAAGCGTCCAGGACCTGGCTGTAGAAAGACAGGGAGCCCCGTGACGCTCATCAAGCAGCCTGGGTTCTTGGTTTGCAGGGTGCTAACTGCCCCATTCTATTTGTTCTCTGAGAAAGAATGGCCAAAGGGGCCTGTACCTGGAGAGTGACATCACCAAGGTGAAGGGAAGGGAAGTTCTAAGGGGGAAGTGGTGTCAAGGCCAGGCAGTGATCTAGGACCATGGACCAGGAGCAGTCTGCCAGGTGGGGGAACCGAGGCCAGGCCGTGAGGAGGGAGACAGAGGATGTGGCAGCGCAGGGAGCGGGGCCGGCTGAGAGGGCACAGGGGACCACATGGCGTGGCCGCACTCGTTCCTGGAGAGGAGGAGGCCTGCCGAGGCCAGGAAGCCCAGCCCTCCCATCGGACTGCTTGGTCAGGAAAGGGGTCCTTCGTTTCCTGGGACTGAGGAGGGAGCGGAAAAAGAGAGGGGGCCGAAGAAAATGTGGTTGTGTGATTCACGCAGCAGAAACGGGTCACTGGCAAACCACACTTTTCCATATGAACCAAGATGCTCAGCCCCTCCCACGTGTTAAGAGGCTCACAGAAGTTTGGGGTCTTTAGACAAGGAGGGAAGTTTGGATCTCCCCCTGAGGGAGATGAGAAAGGCCATAGACTGGGCTCCTGAGCGGCTCCCGGGTGGTTCAGATCTCCAAAGCTGCAGCGTCTCCTCCCTGAGCGGCCTGCCTTAGGGTGTCTCTGACGGCCCCATCTGGTTTATCCATGTCTGGTTTGTGTCTCAACTGTAGTTTTCTACTCTAGACAAAAAGCAGTACAGAATTACCAAGCCACTCAATGTGGTCTTTTCAGCTCCACAAAACCAAAAGAGAAAAACAACTTCAGACCAGAGGCATAGTTTTGTGTTTTTTGGTAGCCACTGGAATTTCTAAATGTGGATTGATGCTGGACCTATTTCAACGGCAGGGTTTAGAATGCCAAGATGAGATTTTCTTGCATATAGCTGATTCTACTTTTATACAATGCAATCAAACATAGATGGTAGTAGTGCAGAAAAGTAAGAGGTAGTTAGACCACATATAAACAGAGACCTTGACACTTTTGCTGGTAGCTCAACATATGTCCTTGCAAACTAAGTGGAACTCCTTTGACCCCCAGTTTCCCCATAGCACAATTATCACAGTGAAAAATAGAGTGAAAATACCTCTAAATTCCTGTGGGTTATACACAATATAGTGTTTATAATGTTTATATGCACATCCTAATTATATAGTCACCACACACATACAGGATCTGAACCCCAACACCCACAGACCTACGTGGTCACCCTCTGCCCATGTAAATAATAACCCTATACTCACACATAAGAATGCCCCACCACATACACATATTCACTCACACACGAACCTGCCCCACTCAGGGACTTAGAAACCCCAACAAAGTTTGGTTTTGTGGGCACAAAAACCAAAACCCCAACAAAGCTACTCTCTCAGATGAAAAGACAGGAGAGGGGCAGCCTGGCAGGACAGAAAACTTACACACAATAACCACTGTGTTGTAGCCAAACACCACAGGAAACAGTGCGACACCAACCCCACCCAGGTCAGCAAAGATCCAGTGGGTGGCCCAGACATCCACCCTCAGGAGGCTGTAAGGAGGTGCCCCATCAGGGGTGTCAGAGAAAACCATGTAGGGGGTTGGACTTTCATCCATGCCATCTGGTAGTGAGACCCCCACCCTCATGGTATCAGAGAAGACCACATGGGAAGCCTGGGTGTCCACTGCCACCTGGCAGAGCCAGGGCCCACGTCTCCCTGCTGGGATGGCTTCAGGGGAGGCATAATGGAGAGTCAGGACCTTTCCCAGTGTCTAGAAATCACAAGGTCATTCCCCACTTCCTGCATCAGTGAAGGTCATGTGGGAAACAGCAATGAGGTGCCTCCACCCCTCCCAATCAGGGAGGTATCAGCAGTGAGGAGCCAGCACTCCCACCCTTACCCAGCAGTAACAAGGAACCCCAGAGGGCAGCCTGGATTTCCACCCCTGCCTGGCAGTAATGAGGTGCTGCCCCCACTTTCCAACATCAGCAGAGTCCTGATAAAACACAAGATGTAAATAAGATTCAGAATCTCACAACATAATACCCAAATTGTCTATGTTTCAACAGAAAATAATTGATCATAGCAAGAAACAAGGAAATCACAACATAAAAGTAACCATCATAAAGATGCTTCAAGAAGGGACTTCCCTGGTGGAGCAGTGGTTAAGAACCTGCCTGCCAATGCAGGGGAGCCCTGGTCTGGGAAGATCCCACAGGCTGCGAAGCAACTAAGCCCGTGCACCACGACTACTGAGCCTGTGCTCTAGAGCCCGTGAGCCACAACTGCTGAAGCCCACGTGCCTGGAGCCCGTGCTGTGCAACAAGAGAATCCACCGCAATGAGAAGCCCGCGCACCACAAGGAAGAGTAGCCCCCGCTCGCCTCAACTAGAGAAAGCCTGCACACAGCCACAAAGACCCAACGCAGCCATAAATCAATCAGCAATTACAAACATGCCTGAAACAAATGAAAAAATAAAAGTACGAGAAAATATAAAGAAAGACTAATAGCAATTTCAGAACTGAAAAATACAATAATGAAATAAAACACATAATGAATGAAGTCAACAGAAAAAGAGAGGATGAGGGAAACTATTAGTGACCTTGGTGATGGAACAATAGAAGTTACCCAGTCTGAACAACAGAGAGACTACAGACTGAAAAATAAGAATAAACAGAGCCTCAGGGATGTGTGGGACTATACAAAAGGTCTAACATTCATGTCACTGAGGTCCCAAAAGAGAGGAGAGAAAGGACAGGCAAATTATTTGGTAAACTACTGGCTGAAAATTTCCCAAATTTGACAAAAGATATATAAACTTACAGATCTAAGAAGATGAGTGAACTCCAAACAGGATAAACCCAAGAAATCCATGCCAAGATTCATTATAATCAAGCTTATAAAAACTAAAGATGATGAAAAAAATCTTAAAAGTCTTGAAGGGTAGGAGGAAAACTTATTTATAGGGTAAAACTATTTGGTGACAATGGCTTTCTCGTCAAAAATGATAGAGGACAAAAGGCACAAGTTTTTCGTGAGTTGAAAGAAAAGAACTGTCACCCAGAATCCTCTATCCACAAAAATACTCTTCAGGGCTTCCGTGGTGGCGCAGTGGTTGAGCGTCCGCCTGCCAATGCAGGGGACACGGGTTCGTGCCCCGGTCCGGGAAGATCCCACATGCCGCGGAGCGGCTGGGCCCGTGAGCCACGGCCGCTGAGGCTGCGCGTCTGGAGCCTGTGCTCCGCAATGGGAGAGGCCACAACAGTGAGAGGCCCGCGTACAGCAAAAAAAAAAAAAAAAGAAATGCTCTTCAGGAATGAGAGGAGATCAAGACTTTCTCCGACAAAGGAAAACTACAAGACTCTGTCCACAGCAAACCTACCCAGACCCACCCTAACACGATGGCTAACAGAAGTTCTCTAACAGAAAGGAAATGATGAAAGAAAAGAACATAGGAAGAAAAATAATAATAATCGAAGAGCAAAGAATGGGTAAATGAAATAGACTTTTCTTTTTGAATTTTCTAAATTATTTTGGATTTCCTAATTAACAGAAATTATAAAACTGCCTGATGTTCTCAACATTTGTAGAGGACCTATTTAAGACAACTTTATTGTAAAGAAGGGAAATTAAAGTAATGTAAAGGAAGGTAGTTTCTCAGCTTTACTAGAACTGTTCAAATGATGAGCCAGTACACTGTGATAAGCTGTGTATATAGAATGTAATACCTCAAGCGAACACTAAAAAAGCTATTCAAAGAGATATACCTAAAATTGCTATAGATACAACAAAATGAAATTCTAAATAACGTTCAAGTAACACATAGGGAGGAAGACAAAGAAAAGGAGAAACAAAACACAGAGAATGAGAAAAAGAAAATATAAGCATGAGAAAGGAAGAAAAAATGCTGTTTTATACAGTAAAGTAGAATTAATAAATGGATTAAGCAAGTACGCTAGGTAAAAGGATAATATAAGGAAAAATCTATTTTCTTTTTATATACCATCAAGAAATTAAAAATGAGACTTAAATAAAGATACAATTTACCATAGCATTAAAAATATCAAATCTCTAGGCGTAAATGTAATGAGAAATGTACACCAAGAAAGAATAAAGTGATTTATGGATTAAAAATTAAAGAAGACCTACATAAATGAGAACATATATCACATCATGTTTTAAAAGGCCCAATATTGAGAAGATGGCAATTGGCCCCAAATTGATCTATATATCTAACACAATCACAATTAAACTCCTGACAGGAGCTCTCCCCACACCAGCGTCAATGAGTGAGCCACTCCCTCCTACCCAGAAGGAAGGTACACAACCTGCAGACTGCTAAGGAAAAAGCAGGCAGACACAAGAATGCATTCTTCAGGATTCCGTTTATATATAGTTCAAAACAGGCAGCACTAAAGAAGTCAGAATAGGCAGCACTTCTTAATCATCTACTGGGTGGTATAGTTATTTTTGTGTATTTTCTGAGTGTTTCATATGTCACATTAGGAAAGGAAAATCAAACCAAATAAAAATAAAGATTTTAACCTGTTTCTCAAAACCTAAGGGGCAGTTAATGTACTGCCCCTATAACCCTCAAAAGAGTCATTATTTCATGATCTAGGAGAGAATAATTTAGATGATAAAGTAATTGCTTTGATAATTAAAAAAAAAACTCCAATAAGTTATCTATGAGTACCTATTTTCTTCCAAGCACATGATTTAATAATAAAAATAATAAAACCTACTAGTGTCTTAGGGTTGCACAATGTGGTTTTCACGTTTTGCTTACTTATAAATCTGAGCTTTATTGTGCCCATTTTAGAGATGAGATACTAAGGTTGTGAATGAGAAAGTGACTTGCCCAAGACCCCTTTGTCTGTGAGTAGCAGGTTGGGACCTGCAGCAGTGGGGCACCTGAGTAATAATGAGAAAGAGCCCTAAGTTCATTTCACTCTTTGTGCTAGTCACAGTGTACGACACTTTTTGTTCCCTTTAATGCTTAGGACAATCCTCTTAGTTTCATAATTTTTTAATAGACTTTATTTTTTAGAACAGTATTATGTTCACAACTAAATTGAGGGGAAGGGACAGAGATTTCCCATATGTACCCTGCCCCAACACATGCATAACATCCCCCTTTATCGGCCTTCCCCTCCGACCCCAGAGTGGTACGTTTGTTACAGTTAATAAACCTACATTAACATCGTTATCACCCAAAGTCCACAGTTACATTATGGTTTACTCTTTTTTTTTTTTTTTTTTTTTGCGGTACGCGGGCCTCTCGCCGCTGTGGCCTCTCCCGCTGCGGAGCACAGGCTCCGGACGCGCAGGCTCAGCGGCCATGGCTCACGGGCCCAGCCGCTCCGCGGCATGTGGGACACGAACCCGTGTCCCCTGCATCGGCAGGCGGACTGTCAACCACTGCGACACCAGGGAAGCCCTATGGTTTACTCTTGATGTTGTACATTCATTCTACGTGTTTTGACAAATGGATAATGACATTTATCCACCATTGCAGTATCTCACAGAGTATTTTCACTGCCCTAAAAATTCAAAGTGCTCCATCTATTCATCCCTCTTCCCCAAACCCCTGGCAACCACTGATCTTATTACTGTCGCCATAGTTTTGTGTTTTCCAGAATGTCATAGAGTTGGAATCACATGATATGTAACCTTTTCAGATTGGCTTCTTTCACGTAATAACATGAATTTAAAGTTCCTCTGTGTCTTTTAATGGCTTAATAGTTCATATCTTTTGGGCACTGAATAATATCCCATGGCCTGGTTGTACCACAATTGAATTATCTATTCACCTATTGAAGGATAACTTAGTTGCTTCAAAGTTTTGGCAGTTATGAATAAAGCTACTATAAATATCTGTGTTCAGGTTTTTTGTGGACATAAGTTTTCAGCACCTTTGGGTAAATACCAGGGAACCTGATTGCTAGATTCTACAGTAAGAGTGTGTCACTTTTACAAGAAACTGCCAAACTGTCTTCCAGAGTAGCTGTACCGTTTTGCATTCCCATCAGCAATGAATGAGAGTTCTTGTTGCTCCACGTCCTCACCAGCATTGGGTATTGTCAGTGTTCTGTATTTTGGCCGTTCTAATAGGTGTGGAGAAGTATGTCACTGCTGTTTCTATTTGCAATTCCCTAATGACATAAAATGTGGAGCATCTTTTCATATGCTTACTTGCCATCTATATATCTTCTTCGGTAAGGTGTCTGTTCAAGTCTTTTGTCCCATTTTTTATAGGGTTGTTATCTTATTGTTGAATTTTACAAGTTCTTCTATATTTAGGATAGACAGTCCTTTATCTGATATGTCTTTGGCAAATATTTTTCCCCATCTGTGGCTTGTCTTTTCATTCTCTTGACAGTGTTTTGTACAGAGCAGAAATTGTTTAATTTTAATGAAGTCCAGTTTATCAGTTCTTTCTTCCATGGATCCTGCTTTTGGAATTTTATCAAAAAAGTCATCACCAAACCCAATATCATCTAGATTTTCTCTTGCGTTATCTTCTAGGGGTTTTATAGGTTTTCATTTTACTTTTATGTCTATGTTCTATTTTGAGTTGATTTTTGTGAAGACTAAGGTCTGTGTCTAGATTCAATATTTTACATGTGGATGTTCAGTTTTTCCAACATCATTTGTTGAAGAGACTATCTTTGCTTCATTGGCAATGCTGCTATTGCCATTTGTCAAAAATCAATTAACTATATTTATGAGGGTTTATTTCTGGGCTCTCTATTCTGTTCCATTCATCTATTATTTCATCAATACCACACTCTCTTGATTACTGTAGCTTTATAGTAACTCTTGAAGTCAGGTATTGTCAGTCCTCCCACTTCGTTCTTTCCTTCAACATTGTGTTGGCTATTCTATGTCTATTTTATGATTTCCATTTTATAGATGGAAACAGGAATTGAGACTCAGAGAAATGACCTAATTTGCTTCTTGTCGTCCAGCTGAGAAATGATGGATCTGCATTTACTCTTCCTCCAGACTTGAGTAGGACTCATTTTGAATCAAAACAAGACATGAAAATGTATCTCACCTAGTAAATGCACATCTTTCAACCTCTTCAAATTGTTCATTTTACCTTCTCTGTAATAGAGGCAAAAGCTTTCTTGACCTGAATTTTAGGAATACAGAATGTTCTAAAACATCAACTATTCTGAGTATTTCTACATTTCACAACTCTTAACCAAAATGTGCTGTTGTTTGTACATATTTCTGCCCTATACTATCCCAAAGGAATATCTAGAAGCAAAAGAACAGACCACCCCAAATATTAATCTTCTAAAGAATAGAAAAAACTGAAACCTGAAAAACAGCATGTACTAAAATTTTGCCAAAATAAAGGAAACATAAATTAGAGAAATGAACAGTAAACTTTATTGGGTTTCCAAATAACTCATAATTCTGCACATTTTGATCACAAAATCTTAGCCACTTCAGAAAAAACAGTAAGCCAGGACCAGCCCCGTCTCAAGGCACAGACATTGACATACAAACACACCTTAAACGTACCAACAAATAGACTTCTGAATATAGAACAATGATCCATGCTTTTTTGCTGCCAACTAGAAACCAGGTCAATCTGTGGATTTTAAAATGTCTTCATTTCAATCATCAGCCTTTACTGAGTTTGTGTCATGTGTCTTTGTGGTTGACCTTGAGAAGAGAAGATGAATCAGGCATGGTGATTGCTCTCAGGACATCCACCTCTATGAGGACTCAGGCACACAAAAACATCATGGTAAACACCAGAAGCTACCATGGAAGCATGATGAGACATGAGACATGGCACAAGAAACAGACTCACAGACTTTGAAAACAAATTTATGGTCACCAAAGGGGAAAAGTGTGTGTGGGGGGAGAGATAAATTAGGAGTTTGGGATTAACATATACACACTACCGTATATAAAATAGATAATCAACAAGAACCTACTGTATAATACGGGGAACTCTACTCAGTATTCTGTAATAACTTATATGGAAAAAGAATCTGAAAAAAAAGTATATATGTATATGTATAAGTGAATCACTTTGCTGTACACCTGAAACTAACACAACATTGTAAAAAATTTTTTTTAATTAAAAAAAAAAGAATTTGTGTCAGAGAAGACATTGTTGAGGTCCATGCCGCCAAGCCCTGATTTCCCCATTTCTGCTCAGCTGCAGATGTGGAAGTTTTGTTTTGTTTTCTTTTGTTTGTTTTTTTGGCTGCGTTAGGTCTTCATTGCTGTGCGCGGGCTTTCCCTAGTTGCAGTGAGCAGGGGCTACTCTTCGTTTTGGTGTGTGAGCTTCTCATTGCAGTGGCTTCACTTATTGCGGAGCACAGGCTCTAGGCTTGCGGGCTTCAGTAGTTGCAGCACGGGGGCTCAGTAGTTGTGGCACACGGGCTTAGTTGCTCCGTGACATGTGGGATCTCCCCAGTCCAGGGATCAAACCCGTATCCCCTGCATTGGCAGGCAGATTCTTAACTGCTGCACCACCAGGGAAGTCCTGATGTGGAAGATTTGAACCCACAGACTTAGCTCCACCATATGCTGAGACAGCCCAGGTCAAGGAAAGACTCATACTAGGAATTTTATTGCCAGAAGCTGGGACTTGGATTTAGTCTGTGGCCACAGCCCCAGTCCCTGTACCAGCACTTTTGTCTTTGTTTCCTCTCAGCCTAAAGCCCCAAATGCAAGCTTCATCCTGGGGGGGTCAGGATGGAACTGTTGGCTCTCTCTCCCTCTTAATAAATCCTCTTCCCCCATTCCAAATGCCCCAGCCATTGGCTCTCATCTGACTCCATACCTTTACCCACAATAGAGCTTGACCCTCCCTGGGGACTTCCCACAGGACTGTAGCAGCTGAATGCTTACTCCCAGGCTGTTGATTCACTCCAGACCCAAGTCAGGCAGCTCCCTTTTCAAGCACTGCCATCCCTGACACCTCTGTTTCTTCATGCTGCTTCAATGCTGGACAGCTACAGATTCCTGTTAGTTGCCATCCTTCCCAGCCTGGACTTCCTAGCAGACTGGTAGACCACTGGCCTCCAGGTGAATGTCCCAGGTCATGGACTATTTTTCAGCTTTGCTACTTTGCTAAGTTGGCCCTTGGTGCAGCTGAGGATAAGGTGCCCTCCCATCTATGAGGAAGTTGGGGTGAACAGAATTTCTATATTGCTTCTCACATCACCACTGGCTTTATTCCTTTATTCCATTTATTCACTAAGCAATTGTGAAGGCATTTGGATGCCAGGCCCTGGGCCAAGTACCAAGTGCACAGTGGTGAACATCACACATACATTGCCCAAATAGACTTCTCTCCAGGCTTCCACTGCCCTACCCCACACAGTGGACCAGACACCTAGACTCCTTCAGATAGGAGCTGAAAGAGAAAAAGCCAGAACTCAGCAGGCGCTGTGGATGCTGGAGTTGGACTGGTGGCTGGACTTCTGAAGAGTGCAGCTCTAACCATGGTTGAGTTCTCCCCCAGCACTCCCCTAAGATGCCTGCAACTCAGTGGCATCTGTCTCCATTTGTTATGCCTGGTGAGGTTTAATTCTGCATTTCAAAGGATGAAGAGAAGATCCCAGAAATAAGGGGAAAGCATATTCCAGACAGAGGAAACATCCAGGAAGAGAAAGATGGTGCTCCATAAATACAAATGGTGGGTCCACACTTGTCACTCCCACTGCTTATAATAAGGGCCACACTAGCATCTTCAGCACTGCCATTAAAACAAGTGACTGTGCTGATTGCACTGGTAGGAAAAATGTTCATGTCTAATGCCTTTCTCCAGTGTGGGTGTGTTTGTTTCCTATTGTTGCCTTAACACATCACCACAAACTTGGCTGCTTAAAAGAACACAAATTTATTATTTTACTGTTAATATGTATTCACAGTTCATCATTTAGCACCGTAGCTTAGACATATAGCATGAGTATCACTGGGCTAAAAGCAAGGTGTTGGCAGGGCTGCATACATTTCTGGAGGCTCCAGAGGAGATTCCTTTTTCTTCAGCTTCTAGAGACCACCCATACTTCTTGGTTCATGTTCCCTTCCTTCATCTTTAAGGCCACCAACACAGCATCCCTTTAAACTTTCTTTGTAGTCACACCACTACTGACCACAGCTGGGAAAGTTTCTCTGCTTTCAGGATTCATGTGATTAGATGGGCCCACATGGATAATCTGGGATACTCTCTCCATCTCAAGGCCCTTAACTTTAATCATGTCTGCAACGTCCCTTTCTCCATGTAAATTAACATTTAACAGCATCCAGGGTCTAGGGTATAGACATCTTGAGGGTGGAGGGATGGTTCCACTGACCACAGTAGTGATAAAAGTCAGGTTCAAATTTATATTCTTTTTCTATACTGGTCTTTGTTATAATTTCAAACTAAAGGGTACCCTGAATTTAACTGATAGATCTGGGTAGCTCTATAAAATACTACCTTTCTTAGGTTGAAAACTCTAGTTAGTGCCTTTGCTAGTTTATGAAGTTACTGACAGCCCCACCATTCACTTTTACGTGACTAAAGTTGGTAGGAGGTTTAAAAGTTTTTACCTCTTATGAAGATGGGTGTACTTGAGAGCTTCAGAGGTACCCAGCCATGGTTTGAATGACCACATTGTAGTCATAACTCAAAGACAATAAAAGTGAACACTAATACAAATAACCCTCAATTATGCAAACTGATGGAGAAGATACTCCACAGAGCAGAGTAACAGAAATTTCAGAGAAACTGAAAGAATTACTATTTGAGGTGGTGTCGGCCAGCCTGGTCTTCCCACAAGCTAGATTGTTTGCTCTTGAGTACTGAAAACAACTTTCCTTAGCTATATGACATGCTGCAGTGCCTCGGGGACAGGAAACAACAACCTGACTAATCTTGCTGAGCCAAGTTGTGTTGAAGGAACACCCAGGAATGGGCCAGGTGTCGTGTGGGTCTGTCCATTAATATCTCATGTTCATGTGGGTCCTCCAGGAAGCTGTGCAGATGGCACTTATCTTGTCTCCATAGGTGCAGCTGAAACTCAAGCTCAGCTACAAGCCCACTGTGCGCTCTCAGGCAACTTGCTTAACTGCTCTGAGCATTATTTTCTCCTTTGCAACTGGTAATCCTGACATCTCTCTCCCTTTTAGTTGCTAGAATGAGGAGGACAATGTTAACCTACACACTTGGCATTCAGTAGATAGATACTCAATAAATGTTTAATGAATTAAATTGTATATATATATTTTTAATTTCTACGTGTTAAATACATTCTTAGGCTTTTCAGACAAAATGAAACAGGGAAAAGCTAGAGCAGCAATTATATGATTTCTCATAAGCATAATTGTCAGTGTTAAGCTTGTCACAACTGACTGGCATGTTATATTGGTATCTAATTTTTTACAAGATGGCATTGAAATATAGCTGCTCAAATAAATTAAGATTTTAATTTTGATGGCCAAAGTTAATCAGTTAATCCAAGGTGTAGCTGGGACCACTTGACCTCACAGTGGAAAGAAATAATATGAACTTCGTGATTCTATGCTAAAAACTTTGAAGTGGTATTTTTTCTTCTTCTCTATGACTTGTTTTGAAAGATAAATTATTTGACCCAAACCAGGCATCGTGTCTTATGCCTGAATCAGTAGATTAACAGGGGAAAATATAGAGAAAGAAATGTCTGAGGATTCAAAAAAGAGTCCAAATACATGAAGATAATAATTTGACAGATAATTTATTTACACTTGTAAATGTTTTATTCAAGGATAAAATAGCTCTAAAAAGGGCACAAATAATTTGCAGGGAGCTCAATATTTTTTCTGTAAACATTCCCATTAACTTACACTCCAGGGACCTCCCACATGCTCCATCCCAGCCATGAGTCCCCCTCCCACAATAGTAAGAACTAATATAACTGCCATCACCATAGATTAGTTTTCCTGCATTGGGACATTACATAAGTGGAGTCATCCAGGGTGTGGCCCTTATGTCTAACTATTTCAGTTTACTTTCAATTGTGTGATTAATTCTCATTGGATGTAACAAGTAGCAGTTCTTTCTTTTCCATTAATTATATAGTATTACATAGAATTAAATACACCACAATTTATATATCCAGTCTAAAGGAACGTTCGGTTTGCTTCCAATTTGGAACTATTATAAGTTCCAGCCATAAGTAAAGCTGCTATGAACATCCTTATACCTGTCTCTTGTTCATATTTGTACCCTGTTTTGAAGGTTTTATCTAGAGTAGCTTTGGTGGGTAAAGGGCTAAGTTTATGTTCTGCATCAGTAAATACCAATAAACTGTTTTTCAAAGTGGCTGTACCACTTTACACTCTCCCACTTAGAGTTTGTGGAAGTTTCTGTTGCTTTGTACCTATGCCTCAAAAACTAACGGTGCCTCCTCAAATAAAGAAAATCCCCTAACCATTTCCATCGTGAATCTCTTCGGTTCTTCAGTTAGTTCTTCTTCCTCTTATCTCTCTTCGTCCTTTCTCTGGGCCTCCAATTCCATCAGGTCTTCATTAGTAAGCTCCTTGTGTTGCATGGCAAGGAATTCAATGTTATAAGAATGAGCAACATCTACCATCTTTTCCCCTCACCCCACTCTCTCAATTATTTTCACATTTGTTTCCATTGTTATCGCTTGGCACTTCTGAGCAGTACCAGCTACATCACTGTTGCTTTTATGCTTGCTTCTGGACACCCTGGGCTTGAAATAAAGATACTGTACTCTATACAGTACTGTAGAGTAAAGTACACAAAAGCACAGCCACTTGCAGCAGATGCACACACGTGAAAATGTACGTCAGACACGTGAACTAACTTACGTGATTGGACGTGTGAACGCATCTTAGCATCTTTGAAAGTTCGCAACTTGAAGGTTCACATGTAGGGGACTTACTGTATTTTGTTCTTTTCAATGCAACTCTTCATTTTGTCAGGGAAGTTTTTATATTTGTTTCTATTTTGTTTATTTCTATCCTCTTTTTTGCCCATTTCTTTTCTCCTACTTTCTTTGAATTTAATTTGCTAATATTTCTCTAACTTTGATATATATATATATATATATATATACTTGGAACATACATTTTTAGTATTTCTTCTTTCTAATACTATATGTATTTAGTGCTATACATTTCCCTCTAATCACAGCTTTGTGTACATCCCACAACCTTAATATATACAATTTTAAATGATATTTAGTTCAAAATATTTTCTTATTGCCACTGAGATATCTTTTTTAACCCAGAGATTATTTAAAATTACTTGGCCCAACTTCCAAACATTGATGGTAATCTCTTCTTAGGTTTCTAACTGCATTTTTTGTATATCACTAGCATTTAAAATTTGAACTGCTGATAATGCCTACAGACTGCAGCCATCACAGGAAACCCTGGGTGGAAATAATGGCCTCTGTGTGATGACCGAAGAGTCCAGGACTACACTGGTGCTTACTCATAAGTGACATAGAAAAGCTAACAATGTCTCAACTAGTGACATGGGATTCTCCCATTTTGAAATTAAAACACACACACACACACACACACACACACGAAAATATATTAAATTTAGTTTCAGGCCAAGAAGACTTAAACTGGACTTTTTGCTTCTCTTACAAACAGTGGTCCTGTTTGTCTTTGAAATATCATGTTTGGATGGTGGCTCACTCAGGGATAGCCAGACCTCAGAATTTTAATTTACTCATGAGGGCATCAGAATAGTTCTTAGTAGTACCTCCCGGCCTTGTCAAGAAATACAGTTAGCTTTGTTACCACATTAAAAAACCCCAAATAGCAAAAATGATCTTGAGAAAGAAGATCTTGATTCTAGAAGAATCAAGCTCCCTAACTTCGGACTATACTACAAAGCTACAGTAATCAAAACAGTATGGTACTGGCACAAAAACACACACATAGATCAATGGAACAGAATAGAGAGCCTAGAAATAAACCCACACACGTGGTCAATTAATCTATGGCAAAGGAGGCAAAAAATATACAATGGAGAAAAGAGAAACTCTTCAATTAATGGTGCTGGGGAAACTGGACAACTACATGTAAAAGAATGAAATTAGAACATTCTCTAACACCATATACAAAAATAAACTCAAAATGAATTACAGACCTAAATGTAAGACTAGATACTATAAAACTCCTAGAGGAAAACATTTGCAGAGCACTCTTTAACATAAATCACAGCAATAATTTTTTGGCTCTGTCTCCCAAAGCAAAAGAAAGAAAGCAAAAATAAACAAATGGGACCTAATTAAACCCAAAAGCTTTTGCACAGCAAAGAAAACCATTGACGAAATGAAAAGATAACCTACTGAATGGGAGGAAATATTTGTAAATGACGTGACTGACAAGGGGTTAATATCCAACATATATAAACAGCTCATACAACTCAACGTAGAAAAAAACACAACCCAATTAAAAAATTCACAGAACGGAATAGACATTTTTCCAAAGAGGAAATGCAGATGGCCAATAGGCACATGAAAAGATGCTCAACATCAGGGAAATGCAAATCAAAACCACAATAAGAATGGCCATCAGGAAAAAGAACACAGATAACATATTGGTAAGTATGTGGAGAAAAGGAAACACTTGTACACTGTTGGTGGGAATGTAAATTGGTGTAGCCACTATTGAAAACAGTATGGAAGTTTCTGAAAAAACTAAAAATAGAACTACCATATGACCCAGCAATTCTACTCCTAGAAATATATCTGAAAAAAACAAAAGCACTAATTTGAAAAGACATACTCATCCCAATGTTCACAGCAGCATTATTTACAATAGACAAGATATGTCTATTGTATAAGTGTCCATCAACAGATGAATGGATAAAGAAGATGTGGTGTATATATGACATGGAATATTGCTCAGCCATTAAAAAAATGAAATTTTGTCATTTACAGCAACATGGGTGGACATGGAGGGCATTGTGCCAAGTGAAATAAGTCAGACAGAGAAAGACAAATACTGTATGATAGCACTTATATGGAGAATCTAAAAATACAACAAACTAGTGAATAAAGCAACAACAAAAAAACAGACTCACAGATACAGAAAATAAACTAGTGGTTACCAGTGGGGAGAGGGAAGGAGGAGGGACAATTTAGGGGTTGGGGGAAAGAACGGGCTATTATGGGACTGTTTGAAATCATGTGTATGAAACTTTTGAAAATTGTAGTGCACTGTAGAATTTAAAGACGCTTTCATTCAATTAGAAAAAATAGACATAGGCCAAAATAATATAATCCAGCATTGCATCAGTTATTCAAATAGAGCCCATGAATGACATTGCTTAGAGAGATAGTTTGGCAGGTGACTTGGCAGGAGAAAAACTCACTGATTTCCTAAGATAAATGTTAGAGAGTTGGATCTTCCATTGTATTAGAAAGCTCTTAACATTTCAGGTGATGGAACAACTCCTGCCTGGGAAGGAGAAGAAGCTTCTGTGACAGAGCTTTGGACAGATTCCTAAACTTCCCCTAATCATGTGTGTCTTAGACAGGAACCATAGGTCCCTTTCAGCTCTAAACCTCTGTGATATGAAAGGCATCCCAACATAGCTTGAAACAAGTGTGTCTATTCATAGGAAGTTGAAACAGAAATCATAAATTTGCCATGCTTAGGCATTGATTTCAAAGGGCTCAAATTCTGATGGAAAATAGTTTTTGAGATTCTAGTATATGCAGGTATATAGCAGACACACATAAGTAAATAGGACACAGTTAAAACAGCCAAATTCTCACATGTATCTTCCATGGGAAATTCTAATAAGAAGAACCAGCCTGCAGCTAGAGTTGCAATGACTTTTGATAAATCAGAAAAAAATTTCTGAGATTGCCTTAGCATAAGATAACATGGAGAAAATAAGTTCTTAGTACTGTGCATGAGCAGATGCAATGGAGATTTCACCTCCAGTCCTGTAATCCATGTTTGTGTTAGTAAGCATTAGGCTAATACTACAGACATGGAACTGATTAGGTATTTACCTAGAATTAGGAATGCCACTAACTGCTGACAGAAAAAAGAATTATCAGCCATTAATACATTAGCTTTGGTTTAAGAAAGTAAACCATTCAACATAAATCAGCATGAATTGCAGTGGGATGTAGGAAAAGACCAGGTGGCATGAAACCAGGAAGAGAAGGCTAGAAATCAGACGATGGTAGCTGATTGCCTCATGGACAAGACTAATTAAGAGTTCCACCCATTCTTGGGCAGAGGAGCATATTGTATGCATAATAATATTAATAATCGCAAATAGCTGGGCTCATATACTCACATTTAAGGTTGTGTATATCCACATTTCTCTCCAGATCTCTCCATAATCCATCTCTATATTTATGGCTCAATAGATAAATTGATGTTTTCAGAAATTGTCTTAATCTAGGCCATCAAGAGGCATCAATTGTTCCCAAATAATTCCTTTGATATGTATTTTTAAGTTGATAGTTAAAGGACCACTTTGGATGCTGTTAATGAGAGGACCTTTTCTGAAGAAAACCAGAGCCAAAATTTGTAGTCAAGGTTGTTATACCTGTAGTGGGCAGAGCAGGTAAGCTCCCCATTATGGACAAAGGTCTGTCTGCAGAGTGCAGTTCCCATCTAGAAACCCACATATTGCTATTGCACAGGGTTACAGAGCTCTTCTAAGCAATACTATGGGAACACCATACATAAGTTATATTACCCTCCACTAGTAGGGAGGTTGATCTCAACCTCTGATCTCAGAAGATTTTTACACAAATGTCAAATTGCTTCTAAAAGGCTTTGACAACTTGTGACGCCATTGGCTGTGTATAAGCTGATTTTTTGTTTGTTTTTTGCGGTCCGCGGGCCTCTCGCTGTTGTGGCCTCTCCCGTGGCGGAGCACAGGCTCCGGACACGCAGGCTCAGCGGCCATGGCTCACGGGCCCAGCCGCTCCGCGGCACGTGGGATCTTCCCGGACCGGGGCGCGAACCCGCGTCCCCTGCCTCGGCAGGCGGACTCCCAACCGCTGCGCCACCAGGGAAGCCCTCAGCTGCTTTTTTAAAGATTATCCACTTAGAAAATTTCTTTTCTGTTTTATAATAATTTTATCTGTGCAAATACTTTTTCTCCAACATTTCTGTCCTTTGTAACAGTTTACCCACTGACAGATTTTTTAATTCCTAAATATTTTTTTAATTAAAATAAAGCACTTTTGTCATGTAAATTTTAGATCTAAAGGAGCAGTAATTTTTTTTTGATTAAAAACATTGATTCAAAGTTACAGTCGTAGTGAAATTGTCCTGCATAATGAACTCACAAAGTACCATGTACATATACTATTTGAATACTCTCTAGCAAACCAAAATCAAGACTCCTTCACCAAGCAAAACTGCAAAATGCCGTCTCTGTTACCTTTCTAGGCTTTGGAGTTTAAGGGATTGCAGAGCTCTGTGGGTCTCTAAACATTTGGGAAGAATTGATAATTTTTTCAATATTTTGCCAATATTACTCTTACTCTTAAAAAGTTATGCTGTAAAATATTAAAAATAAAACCTTTACAATTCAGTTTTGAATATTTCCTGCTTAAAGATCAGTATAGAAATGGTCTATAATGTATAAAAATATGACTATGAAGAAATATTCACATGAAATACAGCAGATAAAATACTAGTGGTTACAATAGTTAATGAGCATATGAAATGTATAAAACCATGAAGACCTCATTAGACAAATGAGCAAAAGATATCAATTCAGCAAACAACTTTAAACTATTTGGAAATGTTTAAAGTCACTAATAATACAATAGTTTCAAATTAGTAAATTTTACTTTTTTAATTTTGTAGCTTTGTAAGATCTAATTAGAAAAAAAGGATTATTCATGAGAGTACTTAAATGCCGGCAAGATATGGTGACATCAATAGATGTTTCTGATGGCAGTTTAATCTGTTCACTGTTTTTTGAAAGATATAATAATAAAAATAAGAATCCTCCATATTTTCTAGAGTTCCAGTTCTTCCGCCTCTGTGATCCTATGCCTGGACATCTTTCTTATAGGTCTAATACAAAGAAGTAAAGTGTATTTTAGTATCATCTAAGCAGGACAAGAAGAAATGGAAAATCTTATATATTCTGGAATTAAGTCTAGTAACCTGATGAAATACAAGACATTTATAGTCTCCCAGGCATTCCATGCTAATGAGGTAAAATCTCTCTACTCTAATGTACAGTTTTGAAATTTTATTTGCATCTATATAAGAGAATATAGAAATAAATGTTTGTTAAGACAGTGGTAGAGTATGTTTTATTTTTTCCACAAACCCCAATATATTTCCCAGTGTGGAAAATATGCCAGAAGTATTTACCCTGTTGAGGTGTGTGTTAGTCAGGTAACGTTACCTGCCTCTACACCAAAAATGAAACCCTGTTAGGCTGAAAGGTCACAGCAGAGTTGGTGGCTTTCCTTGGAAGGAGGACTGTTTCCCTTTGAACCTGCAGAAATTCTTGGGTCAAGTGCTCTAATGAGTGCTTGCTTTTCCCAAATTGCTTATGCAGAAATCCACAAACTTTATAATGCGAGCCAGGAAATTGATTCAAACACAGATTATTCTGGTAGGCGCCAATAAAAGTTCCTGTCCCAGCCACAAGATTTAAACGCTATAGAGACGTGGTGCCACAGAGTCTGAGAAAAGTCAGCCCCGTTTTATTAGTATGATTAAGGATACCACCCTACCTTTATTTAAAGTGCTACTGTGTGTTGTAGATAAACATGATAAACTAGGACTAAGAGCCCAGCTTTATTGTCAGGCCAATAATGGGAAGTAGGAAGCCCATGGATCCTTTGCCCAGAACAAACTTGAAAATTAGTTTTCTAACTCAAAAACATGTATATACCTTTATTTTGAGATCCCACTATACCAAAATGATCACTTTGTGCTCTGCTTCTAAAGCCTTAATTGTATTTCAACAGTGATTTTGGATGGATTTTCCTGTTTGGGTCTTGTGTTTACTGGTTGCTATGGCTTTTTCAAATATGGAGTTTAACAGTTAATGAGCAGAGGCACTGCTCCCTCTGTGGCGATGCTCCCTCTGCGGCAATGCTCCCTCTACGGAAATGCTCCAAGCATGGCAGTTGGGAAAGGCAAGGGCAGCCCCAGAAGGTGGACTGTCAGTGACCATCACTTAGTTACATGTGACATCCCTTTTCTGGAATTGGGTCAGAAACCTGTATCATATGAACGTCTAAGGTGTTGAGAACCACTCATTTGGTGTGTCAAGGACCACATGGCTGAAGGAACAAACAGAAAGTAATATCTGAATTCAGACTACCTGACAGAGCTCCTGCAGCCTCCTTGGTAAGCTGTGTGTTCCACCCCAAGTCACAACCTCTCTGAGCCTACTTACCTATAAATGAGAATGGCTACATGTGACTTTAAGGCATTGCTTTTAAGAATAAATTAAACTCTACATGTAGATATGTGTTTTGTGTGCGGAGTATTATTCTCTGCTTCTTTGTAACTCTACAACTCAAATTATTTGAAGTCAATGACCTTCCATTAGATGACCATCCATTAGATTTTTTTTCCAGCATTTTGTTTTGGTATCACAATAATGCAGTGTGCTCAGGGTCTCGACTCCAACCTTTACAACTGCTCACCTCGACTGTACACATTGGGGAGCAGGGCATCTGCAACCTACTTATACCTCTGGGGGGTTGACCAGTCTGAAAGGAGTAAGACACCGTGATTAAGCAGACACTTTGTTTGTTTGGCTTTTTGGCTGCCTGTCTGCTGTGTGCCTGATATACCTCATGTTTCCTAAAGCAACTTAAGTGATAAAAACAGAGAGTTCTCACCTTCCCAGGTGCTCTTCCTGGTCAACAATCCAGGCTCAGCCAGGCAGCCATTGGAAAGTGAGAGAGTGGGAGGGAGGCCAGAGGGAAGAATCTGGAAGAGCAGAGGTGGCCTCCAGGGTAACAGCAGCTGCCTCAAGGATTACACTGCTCCTACGAGACAAACCTGGTCCTCAAATGGATCGACAACCTTCCAAGCTGTAGTGCGAACTCTTTGGCATCCTGATACATTATTTTTTCCTGTTCAATTTGTGCAATATCATTTTCTTTTCTGAGAAATGATTTTAATTAGTTTTTATTGTCATAGAGTTTGCATAGCTTACAATTCACAAATGTACTATTGGGTATAGTTTTTAGTATATTCATAAAATTTTGTAACTGTCACCACTGCCTAATTTCAGATTATTAAGCATTCTGAAAAATATCTAAAGAAACACCATATCCATTAGCAGTCATTCCCCACCTCTGTTAATTTTGTTTCATTCCTTTTTCTTTCTGTTCCTCAGACTGAATTATCTCAATTGAACTATGTTCATTTTCATGGATTTTTTTTTTTCTTTGTCAGCTCAAATCTGGCTCAAGTGAATTGTTCATTTCATTTATTGTGCTTTTCAAATCCAGAATTTTGATTTTTTTTAATAATATGTGTCAAGACATTGCTTTCCTACTTTCCATTAGTTGTTTAAATGTGGGTTTTCCTTTAGTTCTTTAAACACATCTATAACAGATGACTTGAAGTCTGACTAGTAAGTCCAATAGTTGGACCTCCTCAGGGACAGTGTTTGCTGACTGCCTTTTTTTCCGCTGTATGTGCCATACTTTCCTCTTTCTTTGCATTTTTATATATATATATTTTTTTTTCTTTTTTTTTTTGGAAAACTGACTTTCCTGAGTTAACTCTATAGAATCTGTATACTTTGTCATGTGTGGTCACTGAAGTCTCTGATCAATTACCTTTTACCCCAGTAATCATGATTGAACAGAGATTGCCTTAAATAGTTTGAACCAGTAAGTCTTCCAGCCTTTGCCGAGGGGTTCCCTGTGTGTGCTGTAGCATGCCTTCAATGGTCTGGCAAGCAGATTATATCTGTGACTTAACTTAAAGCCCAGAGAGCCTCATGGTCAGTCAGCAGTGAGAAATTAGGGGCTTCTCAATTCTTTCCTCAGCATGCACTCAATCCTGCATGCATGTGTAGCTTTCTTAATTCCCAGGAACATGTTAAGGCTTTGCAAATCTCCTATGTACTTCTCATTCCCCAGGTTTTTGCTCCACCTGTTAATGATGTCGCAGGCTGATGCAACATTAACCAATTGCTACTGATTGTTTTCTACAGTTGCCCCAGGAAAAAAGCTATTCACAAAGGGTAGACTCTGAATCAAATAAAATTCAGAGAAACTCTGACTGAAGGTTTCCATGGAACAACCACACAGGTCATATATCAGCTGTCCTTTCCAAAACGACCTCTTTGGTCCAGTGGCTGCTAAGCTGCCCATTTTTGTAGCTGGTATGATTGTGAGTCTGATGCTTTTAAATATTCTCACAGAGCTTAGAGGTGGACATGTTCAAATGCCACAAAACATTGTAAATGAACTATACTTCAATTTAAAAATTTAAAAATAAAAAAAAGTGAAATGCCACAAAAGTTACCTTTTTTTGCTGAGATTCATACACTTTTCTTGAATATACACCCCATGGGTTATAGCAAGTTTAGTTAATTTTCAAAGTTCTGAAAAACTGAATTTGTCTATTTTGCAGTATTCTTTTCACTTTGGAAAAAAGAGCAAAACTTTAGAGGTCCTTACTCTGCTACTCTGGAAATGCTCACAAAATTATTTTCTGATGCTTCAAAATAAGGATCCTGCCAAGTCATCAGATTGGTACAAATATTTAACCAATTGATTTGGCCCCAGATAACTATTTCCAGAAAGCCACAATCCCCCTCCCAACACAAAGCAAGAGCTTTAAATAAACTTGGACTTGTATATATAGTTAGGGGTCATTTGGGGAAATTTGTTTTTATGAAGGAGAATTCTGTACCATTTATTATGTATTCTTACATATAGCAAAATGTAGAAAACAGATATTGTCTGAAATTAGACCAACTCCTCCTTGCAAAGGAAATGATAATAACCATGAAACATTGTGTTAACTTTCATAGCATTCATCACAAACTTTAATTATATTAGTTGAATCATATGAATTTGTTGCATTTAAAAGTCAAAAGTGATTGAATATTGGCATTTTCATGTAATTCAACATAATATACATACATGTATGTATTAATTGCAGGTTTATCCACTAGATTTTGTGCAGCCCTTCGCTGTTTCCCTCACCACTGTGTTCAAGGAGTATAACAGATTCTGCCAAATTATAATCAGTCAAAAAAGAAAGAAAAAAAGAATGAATCTACGATATACGAGAGATTAAGTGGCAGTAAAGCTGCAAAAGAGACTGAAATGGGAAAAGCTCTATATGCCATACTAAAGAATTTATCATTTATTCTTACATGATAATGACCTTGTTTCTTACTTTATTTTGGGAATTAAATGCTTGTAAACTTAATACTGATCATTTTCTTAATTTTAGGAAAATAAAAGGTGAAAGGGGGAAAGAATCAGTAGTGTAAAAGCCCTTTTATTTATTTATTTATTTTTATTTATTTATTTTTCTTGCGTTACGCGGGCCTCTCACTGCTGTAGCCTCTCCCGTTGCGGAGCACAGGCTCCGGACGCGCAGGCTCAGCGGCCACGGCTCACGGGCCCAGCCGCTCCGCGGCACGTGGGATCTTCCCGGACCGGGGCACGAACCCGCGTCCCCCACCTCGGCAGGCGGACTCTCTACCACTGCGCCACCAGGGAAACCCTAAAAGCCCTTTTAAATCAAAATAGAAGTAAGTGGACAAAAAACCCAACCACAGAGACAGAGAATGAGGAAAACTGGAACAGAGAATTTAGGACAGGCTGCTATGAACGCTGTCAGATGACACAGAGGACAGATAGGATCGTCATGGAAAGGAGTACGTTAAACTGAGCAACTACTGGGACCTTGGATGAAAATAGATTCAGCACAGTAATAGGAGCAGACCTTTAGTACTTAAACAGGTGACTCTTGGGTATGTATGTAGCCAGGAGCCTCTTGGGTCTTGCACTAATAAGAAACAGTACAGAGAATAGTGAGCTGAAGGAAGTCTGTGGATTCTTCTGTTTCTAGAATATTACAATCATAACATTCTATGATAAACCTCTTGGTTAAATAGCTTCCCCTTAGTTGTGGAATTATATCAATGATTCTTCCACTCTCCTGCACCTCCTTCCTTTGAAGAATGTTCACTTCAGAGTTTCATAAGAGCTAGGGAACCTCGTTGCCCTCAAATGTACATATCTGTAGACAACCATAGACCACAGGATAAAAACTGATGGAAGCAAAAACTGACAAATATGGTGATTACTTGATGGCCATTGTTGTTATGGGAGATCCCTCCTTTCATCTGCTCATCTTTTATTGGTTGTGGGGTCAGTGCTAAAAGAAAATCCTTATTTTTAGGTTCACTCAGGTAAAAATCACATTTTAGAACTTGTATTAATACTTTTATACCATTCTCTTTGTATCTTTCAACCTTCTTTATGTTCTCTCTTTATTTTGCTTCTCCATAAGACTTTAACCTTTGAACTATTAGCTCCAATGTTTATTTGATCACACTGTTTCTGGTTCCCTTATTTTCTCAGCTTGCATTAAACTTTCAGTAATTTTCCCATAAATCCCAGCCTATAGCAACTTTAAAAAAATTTCTTCTTGATAACTCAGCTGAAAGTATATTAAATGGTTTATTAAAACAGTATCTCTGTTGTAACTCTGGTTTCTTAGGAGATTTCCACATAAGTTATCATTTACAATATATAGGGGATTGCCTAATGGTTTAATTCAATATAAAAGATTTATTTATTTATAATGAATATATCAAAGATAAGAAGATGTTAATACATAGATAATCTGGATTAGGATGAGTCTAAATGGGCTCCTGTAAATACACTGCCGACAATTGATATATAAAGAAATCCCTAAAATAAGCAACACTTAAAAAATTAATTTTTAATAGTAATGAAGCAAATGCTAATTGAAGAAAGATCAAGGCAACTTTTATAGCCACTAAATGAAAGATATAATATTACTGAAACTAGGAAAGTTGGTAAACTTATGAACTGTTGGAAGCATTATAGAAGCACAAACCTTCTGAGAAGTATTAAGAGCTTACCTTTGTGGTTAACTTCTTATATTTGTCGTAAATCCACATACCAGCCACTGTGCTACATGTTGATTCATACTTTTTAACAAAGTTAATCTCCTCTGTAATTAGTTTATCCTAGGGTAATTCCATCAAAGCAAACAACATGTCTAAAGATATTTACTATAGTGTTATTTAAAAACATAGTTACATCAGGTTTTGAAAATTTAGTAAATTAGATGAATATAATATTATACAAACATTGCAATAATTATGCAGACCAACTAAAATATTTACTGTAAAAGATGAGTTGAAAACAAATGCTACTGCTAAGCTAAGTTTTAAATACTTAAAAATTTAATGGAAAAAA
>RJWK010001162.1:8975-84791 GCA_004363435.1 Platanista minor | reverse complement strand
CAATAAAGATGTAAAAAAAAAAAAAAAAAGTGACTGAAAGCAGCTGATCCACACAGCATAACTGGCAATCATAAGAAAAAAAAAGCATAAGAAAAATCACTGAGTGAGCAAAAGAAAATGACAAAATCCATTCACTACATTTCACACACTTTATTCATGAGACCCTTGGACCACAAGAAACTTTAAGTTCTGAATGTGAGCAGGAAGGGAAGCACTGCTGGAGGCAAAGCCATCAGTGCATTATAACATTATAGTTACCACAGCGGAGGGGACAGAAAAACTCTAAATACAAAAGTATCTGTGGATGCACAACACAAGCCATATAGGTAGGGCAGTCCACCCCCAACAACTTTTGGAAACGTCATGGAACGTAGAAGTGACCATGCTAAAAGATGCCCCTGCATTACGGAGAGTACATCAGACACAGAACAGAGTGAGAGGGGGACTCTTCCTCCCCCCATGTCCTGCAGCCACCCTCCTCTCATCAGGAAAGTGTAGGTTATGCTTTTGAAAGATTTTGTGTAAAATCATTACAATTTCTTTAATTCAGGTACTTAAAAAAAAAGGTATGCTTTAATTAGGGGGGAAATTAACTTATATGAAAAAAATTCCTAAATGATGTAGGAGTAAGAAATATTATATACTACCTGCCCTTGACTCAACAAAGCTGTTAACTAAGAATTTAAACTAAAAATTAGCTGATGAATGTTTCAAATCTTATTACAAAAGCTACAAATTATATAGATACAGGTATGTAGAAAACAAGCTTAGAACTCACCTTAAAACAAGCAAAAATGCTGGCACCCTCATATGTCATTTATATCAAAGAATAAAAAAGTAAGAAAGAAATAAAATCGTCCCCCTGAAAAAGCATTAAGGCTTTCAAAGAGGACCAAAACAGATTAATAGGAACTCTTTTCTTGAAAAAAAAATTATATACTTACATCCTGCAAAAATAACTGTTCCAAACATGTTATCTTCTACGGAGAAAACCACATTTGTTCCACTACTTTCGGAAGCAGAAATATTATGGATCTTGATTGCAACATTTTTCCCATCAAGATGGATAAGGGGACAATATGTACTGCCAATCTGTGCTGATAACACTTTTTCTTGCGTCACACAACATACTGTTATATCTGAGCCTACAAGTAGCACTCTGTCTTGAGGAAAAACCTTAGTCTGAGAATCAGGAGACCCTAGAAAGAGCAAAAGGAGTTTTAAATACTTTAGAAGTCTTTTACATAAATTAGCCCAGTGTACATAAAACACACTGTTAGGTACTTTGTAATTATGGTGGCCCAAAGATAAGGGACGCTCTCCCCCGCCCCCCACCAGGTTTCAAAGGAGCAAGACATACGCAAGAAATAAAAATGTGTGTGGCTTTATGTCCCTATGACGGGGTGATGGTAAGGGAGAAGAGGGGACTGCAGGTCAACGTGCAAGGTCACAGGTCAATATCTAAGAAGTCTAAACGTTCAAATTAAGTTTGTGCACATGTGAAAAATCTACACCAAGAAAAAGGTACACATTAAATAATTCCATTCCTTTGAAATTATTCTATGTATTTAGATCAGATGTCCTACTTTCCATCAGCTTACATGCATGGTTAAATACTCCACATCCTAAAAAGCACTTTCTAAAAAAAATCCCAACTCTGTAGGTTAAAGCCACCCCTTTGTTTTTATTTTCCTAAATAGCCAATTTAAAAATACCATCTCTAGTCTCCTTTCTACCTACTCACTCTTTAATCTACTGCAATCTGGCTTCTACTCTGGCCACTTTACTAAAATGGCTCCGTGGCCTAACTGCTCAATCCAGTGGCCACGTCTTAGTAATCTTTCCTTCGACTTCCACAGCATCGGGTATGTTGCCTAAATTCTTCCTTCTCAAAACTCCCTTCTCTCTTGGGGTGCAGACGACTTACTTTTGCTACTCTTAACCCTCCGGCTGCTGTTTGCTTTGCTGGCCTCTTTTTCTCCCCTCCTCCCCTCCTCATACAAGCTTCTAGGAGACGTGTCCCTGCTCTTCACGCCCCTTCCTTGAGTTATGTTAACCTCCAAGATTTAAAAAAATTCACATCACGTATGTGAACGATTCTCAAACACACAGTTGACCATTGAACAACACGGGTTTGAACTGCATGGGTTCACTTACGTGTGGATTTTTTTCCGTAGTAAACACCACAGTACTACAGTATTTGCAGTTGGTTGAATCCTCGGATATGGAACCACAGATACGGAGGTTCCACGGGTATGGAGGGCTAACTATAAATTATGTGTGGATTTTCCACTACATGGAGGGTCGGAGCCCCTAACCCCCAGTTGTTCAAGGGTCCACTGTATATCTCTAGTTTGAACTAATCACCTGGATGCCGAATTTGTATTCCCAACTGACAGTGAGAAATTGCTCCCAGGCACTTCACAGCTACCTCAAGCTCAACACGTTAAAACTGAAATTTATCTTCCCCACCTAGTTTGTTCATATAGTGTCTGTCTCATTGGACAGCATCACCAGCTACCCAGCTGCCCAAACTAAGAGCCATCTTCGGCTCTATTTCTCCCCTACCAAAAGCATAGTCACTAATTCTAATTCGGTCTCTTCAGTGTTTTCATACTTCTTCTTCTTCCCTCTTTTCATTTCTAAACCCAGGTGTCCTATTTTATACCTTCACTGTCTTTTGCTGAACTACAAGATTCTCCTTATTAATCTGCCTGCTTCTAGTCCTTCCTCCCTCTGATCCATTTCTCCACATTGTCACTAGAGTGAATAATCTACAATGATTACCAGCCTTTTAAAGCACTTTATTTTGTTTTTTTTTTTTTTGCGGTACGCAGGCCTCTCACTGTTGTGGCCTCTCCCGTCGCGGAGCACAGGTTCCAGACGCGCAGGCTCAGTGGCCATGGCTCAGGGGCCCAGCCGCTCCGCGGCATGTGGGATCTTCCCGGACCGGGGCACGAACCCGCGTCCCCTGCATCGGCAGGCGGACTCTCAACCACTGCACCACCAGGGAAGCCCTAAAGCACTTTATTTTATTGTCAACAATTTTCTAGGCCCTCTCTCACACTGCCAACATTATACCTGCATGAGTTTTAGTCAATGTACAGATGATTTTTGATATACCTGCAGATTCACACTGTTAATTTTATTTTTTTGTCCACACCACATGGCATGTGGGATCTCAGCTCCCCGACCAGGGATCGAACTTGCGCCCCCTTCATTGCAAGCTCAGAGTCTTAACCACTGGACTGCCAGGCAAGTCTTATACTTGCAGATTCCCATGTTCTCTGCAGTAATTGCAGCTCACAGCGGTCTACTCTATGGGCAAGAAATTGGGAGCTATATTTTAAAAATATGGACTTGATCTCATTACCGCCTACATAAAATTTTTAAATGTTCTTCCAATGTCTATTCGAAGTGATTTTTAAACCTGGATGTTTATCTAATCACTCAGTATGTTCTTTAAAAATACAGATTCCTGAAGCCTATCTCAGAGTTTTTGAATCAAAATGTTCTGGGGTGGAAGACCTGGAAGATCCCCAGGTGACCCTCATGCATCTAAATGGGGTTCAGAGAACTAAAACCGTGAGCTAAACCCTACCCTTAAGCAAGACTAATCTAATTCATCTGAAACGAAATTTCTTTAAATATGCACTTACAAGAGATGTTCTTCAGTGGGCTCCAGTCACTCCACTCTTTGCGACCAGAGAACTGAGGATCATCAATGTAGCATCTAATTCCCACATAGTGAGTGGCGCACTCCAAGGGCATGTCTGAGGTCCAGCTCCAGTGATGAATTGTATCTCTGCCATTCAGAGTTGTGTTGTGGGTCACCTACAAAATGAACACAAACACAAAATTCTACTTCCAAGTACTATGTCCTGCTTTCCTTTAGGGTTAATAAAACACAACAGACTGTATACAATTACCAGCTAAGAAAATCAAAGCTTTGTTCTTTTGTAAAACTATCTGTTTCTATAAGGCATAAAAGGAGAGCTGTAGTAACAATAATTATGATTCATTTATGTTTACTTCTTCAACTTTAGGGCCTACTTCATTATTACACAAGATGTTAATATTCCAAAACATTCAATACAGTTCACAAGAAAATACACCATTGCCTAAAGTGGTCCCATTTTTCATGGAGAAAAAACAGCTAATGCTTTTTTATCTCCAAGGGTTAAAGTCAAAGAGAGGAGAGCATTTCAACAAAATAAACTATTATTTTAGACTGGATTTTTTTTTTTTATATAAGTGTCATATATTTCAAATTTTATTTATAAATATGCAACTTATAATAATATAGAAAGCTTAATTTCAATTGTGGAAAATGGGCAAGATTTCAACCAAATATATGAGGATATACTAAAAGAGACCTTGGGACTTCTGGTTAAAGACAACAGATTAAATAAATGTACTTCCTTCTCTTTACTTCATGAAATTCCTCTAGAACAAAAGTACAAGATTTTTTTTTTTTTTTTTTTTTACAAAGGCACAGATGCACAAGGGCAAAAAATTGAAGAAACAATACCAGTAAGATTCTGGACACTGGAAAGCAGATGGGCAGTGGTAACTAACTATGCACTCTAAAGGCTGGGGCACTCCTGCCTTCTTCCCTACCCAGCCCCCAGGATACTGATGGCCAACTACATACTCACCAGGTAAGAGTCTAAACAAACTTTTCTAAGGAGCATATGAACAGGTCAAGATAAAAACCTAAAATAATATTAAGATTTTTCCAGCTTGACAGCCCATCCTAATCACAGACAATGATGCCCCAGTCAACAAGTCCCACCCAGGCAAACAAAAGTTCCAATTAGACTTGTTTTATTTTTCAAGAAACACTCACTTAAATATGAGCAGCAACCAGGATGACCAGAAAGTGGAGAAAAAGTTCCAATGTGAAAGTCAAAGATCAAAAAAAAAAAAAAAAAAAAAAAAAAAAAAAAAAAAAAAAAAAAAAAAAAAAAAAAAAAAAAAAAAAAAGCAATGTGAAAAAACAGAATGCACAGAAAGAAAAAAATTTTAAAACACTGATATCCTCAAAGATAAGAAGAGATATTGCATCCATGAAACAAGAACATGATACATTTTTTTTTTAAAAAGGACTAAGAAAAGGGATCTCTTGTATATTAAAAAGTATATTAATGGAAATTCAAAAGTGCAAGATAAAGTTTAGGAAAAATTGCTCAGAAAAATAGAGCAAAATACTGATGGAATGTAAGAATGATAAGATAATTAGAGAAAAGGTCAAAAAGGTACAATTTCTAAAGAACAGAAGTTCTAAGAAAAAAAGGGGAAAAAAGAGATGAGGAAATCAAAGACATAAAATAAGAAAGTTTCCCAAGCTGACAGGCATGTGTTTTCAGACTGAAAGGGGCCTAATGAGTGTCCAGCACAACAGATGAAGATAGACCCACAATGAGAAGCAAATGGAACAATGCCTTCAAAATCTTGAGAAAATTTCCCAACCTAGGATCTTCTACCCAGCTAAACTAGCATTCATGAGTGAATGCAGAATTAACATCTTCAGAAATGTAGTATCTCAATGTATTCATCAAGTAGCATTTTACATTCCCACCAGAAGGGTATGAAAGTTCCAATCCTTCTGCATCTTCTCAATATTTGGAATTGACAGTCTTTTAAATTTTCCTGGCAACTAATTTAAATTTTTTTAAATAAAATATATCTGTAAGCTACCACTGCAGTTAGCAGAAAGTATCTACAAAAATAGCAAATAACCACTAGAATTTATGCTTCCACCAAAATGAGGAAACAAGGAATTCAGGAGAAAGAGGATCCATCATAAGACAAATATAAAAGGAATCCTCTGGATGAGGATGAACCATAGCTTCCTAACAAATGTGTTGAAAAACACAGAGGTTTGTCTTGAATGGGTTACAGGTATACCCAGGTATTAATCTCTTCAAACCAAGGGTTGGCTACTGGGAGTGGAGGCTGCTGGAGCTCCTGAGAAACCTCAGAATACTCAGCTATTTGCCACACTTTGTGCTATACAAATATTGGCAGCATCCACATGAGCTCTTATATGAAAAGGATCAGGAAGTAAGTCAGAAGGCCCTCAGACAGATGTATTCACAAAGACAAAACTGATGTTCGTTTGAACATTTTGACAGATTTACACAACCTAGAAAGAATTCAGGATTGAATTAATGAAGCAGACAAATAAAAACTAAAAGTACAAGACAATACGAGAAGATGTACAAAAAAAAGGAAAAGTAAGAATAGTAAACACTACTTGGTTCAGTTATAAATAGTGTTTACATAACTGTAATCCAAATAATGAATACTGACATTTCCCCATAGAAAGATTTTTCTCCAAGGATCATATTCCAAAAAGTAGGGAATTACTATCTTGCCATCGCTGTCTTGTTACGCATCTTGTGGCAATGAGTTACATGACCTTAGAATAATATTTCCATTCATTTATGTTTTGATTTCACTTACATGTCAAAGAGTATCCCTCTTACTCCAGCTTCCTGAAGTCAGTTAAAAAAACAAACCATCTAGCTCCCAAAGGAAGTAATAACAACTAATAGCTGTTTAGTAGCTTTATAAATATCGTATCATTTACTACAGCAAATATTAGCACCATTTTACAAATAAGAAAAAGGAGGTTTTGAGAAGTCATCCTAAGCCACTAAGTAGTAACGCAGAATATAAAATGTTAGGCCATAAAAAAAGCTACACAATACAATTTTAAATAAGTAATAGTTTTAAGACAACAATGGTAGAGCTATATCAAAGTTAGCTGTAAATCAGACTGACACACAAGAATTGCCATTAAAACTCAAGAAAAGAGAGAGCATTTTTACACTGAGGTAATTAGAATGGGCTTTAAAATAAGGGATAGGATTTGACCTGGGTCTTGAAATGTGTATTCAATTTGTATAGGTGAAAAGGAAAGGGAGGGCATCTTAGACGAAAATAAGTATACTGATTATGTAACACAATACAGATCGTACTGGTTAAGGAAGAGCACAGACTCTGGAATCAACTGTCTGGGTTTGATTCCTGCCTCCTCCACTTAATGTCTTCCTGCGACTCTGTATCTTCATCTGTAAAATGGGGGTGATGCTAATAGAGCCTCCCCCAGGGGCCTGTTGTGAAGATGCAAACTATTAACATATAGAGAGTTTTCACAATAGTGCCGGGAAGGGGAACGCCAGAAGCACTGGATACAAGATAACTACAATTATGGCTGCTATTGTTTCAGGATGTAATACATAGGTTGTCAAAAAGGAAAAATAATACAGTGACTATGAAATACAGGATAATCCTGTTTATTATCTTTACTATTTTATCTAGGTACTTAGGCAAATAAACTGTAAAATCATGGTCTTCTAATTCTTAAGTCTATAACTAGGCATATTTCAAGTGCATTAAAGAGGAAAAGAGTAAAAGGATGAAAGAGGGAATTCCCAAGTACTAGCTGTCAATACTTTTCACTGCTATTTCTCACTATTCCTTAGATTAATAAAAAACTAAAGATGGATCATTAGGAAACTACTCATAAACAAGATTTTAAAAATTAGAGGAAAAAAAAAAAACCCATGTACTATTAAATATAAGAATGTTATTTTGGATTCAGATAAATTCAATCTTACAGATTTATTCAAACTTATAGATTTATACAAACGTATAGATTTATACTTATAGACTTCTCAACAATTACTATGGGTAAATATGTTGCAAAACATTTATTTTTATGTCTATAATGTTAGATAATTTATAGTAATATGTAAATTAAATTATACGTATATTTTTAATTTCATTTATGTAAAAACATGCATATAGAAAAGGTTAGACAGGAATACACAAAGATATTGTTTACTATGTTCAAGTGGCAGAATCATGGATTAATCCTCCCTTAATTTCCTAAACTTCCTATAATGGTTACACGTTATTTCATTAATTTAGTGATTTTTTTTTTTAGGCACAGCATACAGTTTTTAATGAACCCCCAAAGGATATCTGATTTACTTCTTTAATAATCTAAAGGTTCACTGTTGCCACTTTAAAATTAAAAAAAAGTATTCAGTTTCTTTAATGTCACAGGAAAAAAACTGTTTTTGTTCAAACTTACTAATTTTATGATTTCCATATTCTTTTTACGTAGAACTTTGATTTCCCAGATGACATTTGAGTGATATGGAAAAACAGAACCCTTGTCATTCCACTTTAGGTGTAATGTAGAAGTTGAGAAATCAGCAGACAAATCCAAGATCTCTGGAGCATCTGGAATTAAGGCTTAAAAAAAGGAAACAAAAGATAAGACTTAGTCAAATAATTAACTATTTTTCATATTATAATCCCATTAATCAACTAATTTTAAACTCTACTTCTTGATCAAAAAACAATTAAGGATTAAAGTAAATTCTTGCACCTCCTACTGAAAAAAGAGAATAAACATATGTATTTATTGGTATAAGCAGCTCCCAGTTGTTCATCAGCCAAATCTGAGAAAATTATTTACCAGCCCACTGTTTCAAATCCATAATACATCTTCTAATACAAACAGCAACTGAATTCCCACAACACTCCAGTGTCATTGGGTCTGAAATCTCCAAGCAGACAACATTGGAGAGAAGTAAAAAAGCTCCCTTTGTATAGATTATGGAGAGCTGGCCTTGGTAAACCTTTCATTCTGTTTTCTCTGCACCCTTCCCCACTCCTCTCCAGTCACAGCCTGCATGCTAGGGAAAGTTACCCACTTGAGGATGCAATGAGCTACTACTGGCATAGGCAGCAGTAAACAGCAGCAAGACTGTGGTAGTGACCAAAGCACTGAGTTGAGGACACCAACAAGATTCTAAGAAGTACTTGGCAGGATCTGGGAAGTCCTTCAGAAAGGCTAGTTTGCAGTGGTGTGCAACAGGTCTGCAGGTGATTGAGAAAGAGAAAAGGTGATCCAGCAGGAGACAGCTGGAGAAAGCCTAGCTATAGTAATAAGGATGTGGCTCAGGACGCCATATAAGGAAAAGAAAGGACAAAATCTAATGGGCATTTCAAAGAAATGATCAAAGAAATGAAGGATTCGTAATAACAAGACATGAAAACACCTAAGATTTCTTCGAGTCACTAGCCCAGAAAGCAGGAAGAAAGGCAAAAGGAACCAGGGACAATTGTGAAGAGATGTGGGAGTCTGGCCATGCATCACTAAGTGTTGGGGAAAAAAAGACCATCAATGGAGGGGGGAGGTACAGACAGTAAGTGAGAACGGGGACCAATGTGCACACAGACTCAAGAGGAACTCGCTGAATGCAGCTCAAGAAATGAACATAACACACCAACACAAAACAGCCTAAGCTTGTTTGAGAGCTGGTGACACAGTCACAACTTCAAGGAGCCAGAGACCCCAGCAAGAATCCCGAGAGGGAATGACGTAGGAGCAGAAGGAAACCAGAGAAAATCTGGGATCACTGAGATCAAAAGAAATAGGTTGTCATCCAGGCCCAAGAAAACAGAGTTCAGAGAGGAAGGCTGAGAAAAGACCACTGATGCTGGTGAGGGTACCGTCAATTCCTGAGAAAGAAGGCTGGCAGGGCAGTAGACTCTGAAGCTGTAGTACAAAAGGTAAACAGAAAAACCATGCTCAAGGATAGAGCCTCTGACAGGGAGAAACTGGCAAACTTAAAAAAAAAAAAAAAAAAAAAGGTAGCCGAAAGAGTAAGGTATTCTTCAAATTCTTCAAGTATTCCTACCTATAAGGAATGAGTGTATTAATGAAAAATGTGGGGATGAGTGGAAAACACACAAGGTATGAGCCTGTTCTATGAAATTCAGGCTTTCTGGTACGAAGGGCTCTTGCCTGTGCCCTCCTCAAATGACAGTAAGGTGAAGGTAAGTTAAAAGAAATCCAGAGTCACAGGCTCTCAGGCCCCATATCTATCCTAGTGCGGCCCCAGGAAGTTCAAGGACCATTAAGTAAAGTCACTTCCAGCACAACTGCGGGAGCTGACAGAGGGAGGGTGGCTGAATGTGCTGAAGAACAACAATGGCAAAGCTGACTAATTTAATATAAATTATATGTAATATAAATTAGTCTTAGAACTTAAAAATAAGTTTTTACTAAACTTACTTAAAATGTACTGATCACAGTGCTCTACACTGGATTTACATAAAATGTTTAGGGCTGCACAGGAAACAAAACGTGTGGATTAAGGCCTAAAATATGCAGCAGTCAACAGTTACACAGCTACATAAGGACAGTGGAGGATGCTTTACACGAGAAGTTTAAGTGGGAAACTGCTTTTAAAAAACAAGGAGCAAATGAGGTGTAACAAGCTGATTCAGTGCCAGGAGGGACAAGTTCAAGGTGGCAGGGCAACCACACAGAGAAGAGGCTGCCAAGAACACAGATCCTTCAAATGTTCCAAGATGTCACAACATAGTAACTTAAAATTATTAAACATGAGAGTACTTTATTAAGGCAACACTCATCTATTAAAATGCTTCCCTCCCTGAAAAGCACACATAATTAACATTTTATCTAAATAGCAGTGGGCTATTCTTCAAAACCCAAGTCATATCTAATACTTCCAGCTAAAGACAGTAACAGCCATAATTACAAATGAAAAGATTAAACACAGTTTTTCCACAACTTCATAGTATACTTCTTCACTGTATACCAGGGAAGTTCCCCTAAGCTCCCACGAACGGTCATCTGCATTTTTCTCCAGCTAATACACTTGAGGACAATGTTAGCTTGCTTTCTAGAAACTAGAAACTTTTCAGCTAGAAAAAATGTCATCAGTCTTGTTTATTTTTTAAATAAAGCCGGTTTATCTTTACCCATAACCTCCATGCCCCTTCTGCCTTAGAACATCAGAAGATGGGAGCTTTCCCAGCTCTTTTATAGGATCCACGTTATTTATTCTGCCTCATACAGACGCAAATTTTTAGGTTATTTTAAGAAACTTAGAGATTAAAAATCTTACAAAGACTTATTTTTGTGCTTTCCCTGGTCAATTAGAAGCTTATTAGAGGGGACTTTCCCAGTGGCGCAGTGGTTAAGAATCCACCTGCCAACACAGGGGACATAGGTTCGATCCCTGGTCCGGGAAGATCCCACATGCTGCGGAGCAACTAAGCCCGTGCACCACAACTACTGAGCCTGCGCTCTAGAGCCCATGAGCCACAACTACTGAGACCGTGCATCACAACTACTGAAGTCCGCGTGCCCTAGAAGCCCGCGCACCACAACTACTGAGCCCGCATGCTGCAACTACTGAAGCCCGTGCTCCACAACAAGAGAAGCCCGCGCACTGCAGCGAAGAGTAGCCCCCACTTGCCACAACTAGAGAAAGCCCACGTGCAGCAACAAAGATCCAACACAGCCAAAAATAAATAAAATTTTAAAAAAGAAGCTTATTAGATACACGTATGTGTTAAACATCTTCTTGGCTTTATACGTATACTTTTGAAAGCATCTTAAGATTTGGAGAAAACTTAATTTCTCATACTTTTATTTAGTAGCAAACTGCCAAAGAACCCAAATCTTCTAATGCGCAGCTCCACTATCATTTCACAGCATCTCTTGCATATGACAGGTGTTCAAAGGTTTGCTGATGGACCCACCTCCCTATCTTATATTCATCTAATTTGCTTTTCATTTTCTTATCCGTATTTTTCTTATTTGAGTAGCAGTAGTAATATCTTAGTGTTGGGATACTGTTAATCTAATATTCAAATCACAATGAGGAGGCCCATTATTATTAAAAATGCTGTCAACAAATTACATGCTATGCAAAAACAGTGAACTATTAATCAAGTAAGTCACCTAGAGTCTGTCCTGATTTGCCTTTCTAATTCTAACACTGTTATCTTCAAGTAGCTTCCCAGAGAGAACCTTCTCAATCCCTACTGAAAAAGCAGACAGCACAAACTGGCTCTCTGACAGAGTCCTGGGGAAATTTTTAAAAATCTGGAATAAAATTAAGTTAGATTCCCTCATACTTTAGTACAAAATAATTCCAGATGGATGAAAGATTTAAGCATGATAACAAAACCAAAAACTCATGAAGTAAAATATCAAGAGATTCTATTATATAAAAATGAAAATCGGTGGTATGAAAAAAACACCACAAAGTTTAAATTTTAAACTTGGAAAAGTATTTGTAGCAAATAGGACAGAAGTGATAACCATACTATACAGAAAGCTCTTGTGAACTAATGAGGAAAAAGATGAATTTCAACATTAGAGAAAATTTACAAAGGACATAAATAGTTCAGAAAAGAATAAAAATGACCGATAATTTTAAAAAGTAATCACAGAAATATAAAAACAACAGCACTATAATCTGGGGGCCATCAGATTGAAATCGCAAAACTAAGAGAGATAGACAATACCCAGTCCTGGCAAGGATGCAGACAAGCAGGCATGTCTAATATGATGTCTGTGGGAATGCAAAAAGATTCAAAATGTGGGGGGAACAACTGGTAGCGGACATCAAGAGTCATAAAAAGCGGATGTCTTTAATGTAGCATTCCCATTTCTAGGAATTTAGCCTAAGAAAATCATCACACAAATTCAGCAACATATATGTGCAAAAAATGTTCATTAACGCATTGGCAATAATGCTGAAAGACTAGAAATAAAAATCTCAATGTTCATAATCAAGGACAATCCTGAACTCCCTAGCTATCCCTCCCCTGCAAACTTCCCGCCCCCCGCCCTGCCCCGGTTTGAAATTGACATGTACACACTGCTGTATTTTAAATGGATAACCAACAGTAGGATGACCTACTGTATAGCACAGGGAACTCTGCTCAATATTATGTAACAACCTAAATGGGAAAAGAATTTTTAAAAGAATAGATACATGTACATGTATAACTGAAAAAAAAAGACATCAATCTAGTTCAATTTTACAAGGCCTCTATTTAAAATGATGTGGTAATTGATTATAATAAAATAGTATAATAAGTAAAAAATTTTTTTAAATAAAATATATAATTTGCTAAAAATAACATGAAATACAATTTGCTAAAAAGAAAATCAGTGACAAAGTAATGATGGTACCTCCATTCAATGGAATACTAGGCAGCTATAATATAGATTTATTTACATAGTAACTTGAAAATCTATCCATATCTTCTGGTAAGCCTATCATAAAGTAATATAAACTTTACTGTTTTTATATATATATATATATACACACACACACACACACACACACACACACACACACACACACATACACATAGAGAACACATGTAATTATTATTATTATTATTTTGGTGGTACGCGGGCCTCTCACCGTTGTGGCCTCTCCCATTGCGGAGCACAGGCTCCGGACGCGCAGGCTCAGCGGCCATGGCTCACGGGCCCAGACGCTCCGCGGCATGTGGGATCTTCCCAGACCGGGGCACGAACCCGTGTCCCCTGCATCGGCAGGCGGACTCTCAACCACTGCGCCACCAGGGAAGCCCACATGTAATTATTAACAATATTTCTTCCTGGGTATTGGGATCATGGCTGATCTGCACAAAACAATCTCACGTGTATCTCACATACAACTACAGTAAGAAAAGAAGAAACATGGCTCTTCTCTATCTTGAAAATAGCCCTAAGTAGCACTTTACCCAGACAAAACTTCAGCCAGAAAATGAGACCGGTTCTATGCTCCTGGACAGCATGATTTGCTATTATCCTTTCAAAATCTGTGCTATCTCAGACACAGACCACTCCAAACATGTACCTAACCTGTAAAATTGGAGAGATCACCAAGTTGCTTATATTTTCTTTCCCATGCTTCAAAATAAGTCACCCTTAGAGGACTCACTGTAATAGCATTATGATGCCATCCCATAATAAGTTGTCAGAAGGCAACAAACCTGCCTACCCCACCATTAAGAGAGTCAAGACCACTGGAGTTTTAAGGTCTCATTGCATGGCAAAATTTCCGTCTCCAAGAGCCTGGATTTATTTCATGCTTCCACCCAGCTTGTAGCATGTGTCCTAGGCATTCGGTCAACACATCTATGAAAGATGCCTGCTATGTGCAAGGCACTGGACTAGACACTAGGTGTAGAAGACAAAGTCTCTGCCCTCAGGGAACCCATTTTCTTGTAGAGGAAACACACAGGAAGCACCTAATTATATAATAAATTATTTATGCAATTGTGAGAAATACAAAAGAGAAATACAGACTGCCTAAAGGAATGTTAAGAAAGGAATGGGGTCTCCTCTGGGAGGGGACGGTCAAAGACTATTTCCTAGGGATGGCTGAGGAATTCTGAAAGGCATGCAGTAATCAACAAAGTAGAGGGGTAGGAGAAGAGAATCCAACCGTGAGAAGGACCTTAACTTGCGTGACGTCTATTTGACTGACCAGAGGAAGAGTTTGCTTCCATCTTGTTCTTGGCTATGCTCCACAATTGGAAGTATGGTCGCCAGGTAAATGAGAATATTAGTTTAACAAAATACACAAAAGAATGGTAAATTCCCGTCAATTATAAAGCAGCACAATACTAACAAAGGCACCATTCTGAGTTATTTTCAAATCAATTTTCTTTTCAAATACTTACAAACGTTTTTTTCATTTAGTGTGAATTTACTTATAAAACTTCCGAAATCATGTAAAGGGTTTATTGTTATTTCATGATCACCAGGTAAAAGAGCTGGGATTTTAATATTTTTCTCCAATCGGTAACAAGAATGGGACCTGCAATATAAGAAATCAAATTTTAATCGGCAGATAAAATTGAGCGCAATTTTCATAAAAACTTGATTAACACAAAATCCACTGGAAAATACTTTGTTCTTTTGTAAACAAAAATATGACAGGTTATATTGCATTTTAAGACTGCAAAAAAGCGAGGTAAATGGTTAAGTCCATCAATGTGGTGGTAGGAAAAATAACCAGACTGTATCAGAAAGTCAAGAGAGTAAGCAGAGACGATTCTACGATTCTATCAAGAAACTTAGGGCTTTAGCATGGCCTTTAAACCCCGCCCAACTCTGCCTTTGCACACACCCTGCCCTCCACACCCCGCTTCCGGACCGACCGCTACAGGGTCCCCATCACTGAGACTTCAACCAGCTTGTCTGCTCCTCCGTCTTGCCTCACGGTTCACTCGTACAAAACGTTCTCATGTTCTCATCAGCTCCGCTTTCAAAGTGCTTCTAGATCCCACCCATTACCTCTCAGACAAAAGTGAGTTTTTCTTCTGTGGTTCCATGGCCCTCTGTATCTTTATAGGGCATGTTTACATGTATGTATTCACATACCTTTCCCTTTTCATACATGTTTACATGTATGTATTCACATACATTTCTGATTTCCCATAAAATTTTAATTCAAGTAAAAGGACTTTGGGTGTCTCCTGCATCACCGCCCTGCCCCGCACAGGCCTCTTCACATTCCTAAGTGAATTTAGGACTGGGGACTTGAAAGGGTTGGCTAACCTCACGTGTGTGGTTTCTTTACGTGCCAGCAACACAAAACCACCCGAATTCTCTAAATCATGCTTTTTCAGACATTGACACCATTGTACCCAATATTCTCTCAGGTTGGAATGGCTCTCTGTCCTATTTCTGCTGAGAAAACTGAGTATTCCTACTCCACCACCATGCTTCTGACAGCCTCTCTGGACCTCACACTCCTTAGTCAACGCTCCCTCAGACCATCGCAGACAATTAGCACCAGCACTTAATCCACAGCATCATTATGATCTGCTTCTCGTGAACTCCTGGAGCCAGGATAACTTCTTCTCTGTGGGTTCTGCAGTAGTCAGTAGTGCTATTTACCAGATTTTTCAGATCCTCCCCTTCTGGATTCACAGGAGGACTGCACTTCCCTGCTCCTCTGAAACAAGGCATGGCCATGTGATATTAGTTGTAGAGAAAGTGAGTGAAAGTCACAGTTTCTAAAAGCCGGGAAGGCTCTAAAAGCCAGGCAGGCTCTGCTCCCCTCCTGTCCTGGTGCACTGGGAGATGAGGGCCCCCTGGCCTGTGGCCCTGAGGGAGGGAAAAGGGGCAGAGATGCCAGCTGACCTCAAGATAGACACAAAACACAAGCAGGAGTAATCCTTTATTTTCACTGCAGAAAATAAGGACATAAGATTCGAGGGTTGTTTCTGCAATAAAACCAAGCTCGTCCTGGCTGATAAATTACCATCACACTTAGACTAATGTTCAACAAATGTACACCGACTGGGAAAAAATTCTGAGTGTATTGAAATCTACATTTATGTCAATTTACATTAGGACCACTTATCAGCACACTGGTGCTTGGAGCTCTGCACTGAACTTCTCTGGCGTTGCTAAACAACTCAGAGCCCTGCTGGGATTAGGGAGGAGCAAAGAGAGTGCTCTGGCTCGCAGACAGCCCGAAGGCTTCCACTCCAAGCTCGGGGACTTGCAGCCACTCCAAGATTACCTGAGAGGGTAAGGCAGTGTGACGGAACCTACCACTTGCCTCCTAATGTCCACCTCCCCCCTTTCCTTAGTAACACTGCCCCAGGTTTATCCGAGTACACTGCCATCAGCTATGAGAACACATCACCTAGCCTCTTATGCAAATAACTTTAGCCATTGGACTAAGTTCTGCCAATGAGATGTAAGCAGAGGTGTCGTACGGGACTTCTTAGAAGTCTTCCTAAAGCAAACCATCTCCTTCCTGCTTTCTGGAAAGCAGACATGACAGCCACTCCTGAAGCATCATCTTGAACCATGAGATCACACCCTCAAGACGGCTGAGTAGCATGAAAAAGAGGAACCTGGGCCTCTCATGGCCATGTGCACCCACGATGGCCTTGAACAGCCTACTCCAGACCTTTCACATGACAGTAAATGCCTGTCTATTACTGACATTTTCTGTTAGGCAGAGTCAAAACTTGAACTTCATTGATACAGGTAGGCACTGGTTTAGGATAGACCAGTAAAACTTCCCCACAGACGATCAGAATTCACAGCCCATGAGAAGTGTTTCCCATACTCAACATTCACATGATAAAAGAATCAAAGTTGTGGCCAGGAGAAGGGTTTGTTTCCATCCTGACTGAAGTAAGATTCAGATTTTTAGAAAATAGAGCGCTAAGATTTAAAATTTCTTTTAAAAATTTCCAGAAAAAAATCTTTATATTCTAAAATTAAAGACAAAGAACCTTTAGATTATAACTATAAAATTAACCAAAGTATTTCCATTACCCGTTTTCAAAGCAAACTTCATAAGCAGCACCATGGCCTGCTCCAGAGGGTGCTCTCCAAGAACAGTCCCACACTTGTAAATTGTTAGTTATACACTTCAAATCACGAGGAGTCCCTGGAGAAGGAGAAACAAAACACACACGCACACACACACACACACACGCACATGTGCACATACACACAAAATGCTTATTAATTCAACTGCACTGTAAAAGTCAACAAGTCAAACTGTCCCCAGCCATAAGTACAAGCATATGTGTCTGCAGAAGGCCCATGTTCTTTATGCAGAGATGAACCTGAAGTCACAGGAGATGACTGGTTTTATATTTCTTTTTGTAGCTTCGGCTTAAAAAAGCTAGTGAGTAAACTCATGAAAGTGGGTCAACCACTAGACCACTTAGGGGTTAGGCCTCTCTCAAAAATTCCACTTCCAGACAACTAAGATAAATAGAGGGAGCGGCTATATGGTCCCTTCAATGAAGGGACCAAGAGAGCGCCTGGGAGAATTTTAGTCTCCAGTGACCCCATTTGCAAAAAAGTAAAATTAAAAAAAAAAACAAAACTCTAAGACTTTAAGTAAAAACTATGTATCTCCTATGCAACAAACACAGCTTCTAAGCCCTCCTAACTACTAGTGCTTCACAGCTTGTTACCAGACTGCCACCTACACAGAAATCCCACAGCCAATTTTTAGATTTTTATGAAGCACATCACATAAAAGTAATAAACTCACATGAGTCTCTGAAAAATATATATTTTGTGTAGGCCTAAACAACTGAAAAGTAACAAATAATTCAGAAGATTACAGTCCTAATAGCATTTACTCACATCTATAAAATAACATTCGATCATGGAATACATAAGCACTATACAATGAAAAACTGTCATTCTAAAAAGACATTGAAAAGAAAGAAAGGAGAGGACTTGAGGGAGGGAACGAGGGAGAACAAAAGGAAGGAAGGAAAAGAGGGAGGGAGGGGAAAAGCAATTAGAGTGTGAAAAAGGTATTCTATCTCAGATTCTCTATATAAATGTCTATCAAAAAGGTTTTTTCTTTAATTTTTACAGGTGACTGGCATGACATTCACTACAGCAATGAATTATAAACCTATTTATGTAAGACAGAAAACAAAAACATTAGAAACACATTACAAATCATTAGTAATCATAATAAAGTTATTTAGTAGTAATTTGGGGGGAAAAGAGAAGATCTCTTTAATTATGGAAATAATATAAAAACTAAACTCAGAGGCAGAAGGATGAAAATGTTCTTTATACAGTAAGCTAGATAACACCTACAAACATTCTTAACGTTTTTAAATAAAATGAAAACAAATCATATATTTCTTAAAGCAGATATCTGGATTTAATTTATGTGACACTCTGAAAGGCAAAATTACAGACAGAAAATAGACAAGTGTTGGCTGGAGGTGGGGATGGCGGGCTGACAGCAGAGGAGCAGGGGCATTTTCTGGAATGACCGACTGGTCTGTATCTTGATTGTGCAGGTGGATACATGTCTATATGCGTCTGTCAAAACTCACAGAACTTTATCCTAAAAGGGTGAATTTTACTGTATATAAGTTATACCTTAATTTTTTAATGGAGAAAGAATACTTAGATCTATCTTTATGGGCCTTTTTTTTTTTTTTTTTTTTTTTTTTTTTTTTTTTTTTTTTTTTTTTTTTTTTTTTTTTTTTTTTTTTTTTTTTTTTTTTTTTTTTGCGGTACGCGGGCCTCTCACTGCTGTGGCCTCTCCCGTTGCGGAGCACAGGCTCCGGACGCGCAGGCTCCACGGCCATGGCTCACGGGCCCAGCCGCTCCGCGGCACGTGGGATCTTCCCGGACCGGGGCACGAACCCGTGTCCCCTGCATCGGCAGGCGGACTCTCACCCACTGCGCCACCAGGGAAGCCCTATGGGCCTTTGTAAAAGAAACTAGAAGTACATTAAAAAAAAATGACATAGAAATGGATTTTAACCACAACCTGAAGGGTTCAATAAAGTCTCAAGATCGCTTCTTAAGCAAAACAGTAATGACACTGCAATCAGTTCATTTTCTCTGACTCTGATGCACTTACTTCTTTTCTGGCTGTTTACTTGATTCATTAAATATAGAAGAAGAACTGTTACTAAGAGCCACTGGAAATTTGAAGTCATCCTCATTCTTTTACTGTCCCCCATCCGGGATGGTCGTTTCAAACATAAGGAAATATCCATCATCTGTGCAATGTAGTCAGTTCTGCATGAGGAGAAGAATTTCAAATGGTGTTCAAACTGGTCCAAGGACACTCCTTATCCTGTGCACATCAACACTGAAAATGGATACTGACAAATACCAAAACATGCTGCATATTAAAGCCATGGAGACACCAGACTCAGCTACCCTGGCTTTAGGAGATGTGACAATCGGACACAGCTGTTGCTCCGGGATCCGTTATAGGGTCAGGATAGGCTTCAAATTCAAGATTATAACTGAGCACATATTTATCAACACTCCAGTACTGCTAGAGTATAGAAAAGCAGTGCATAAAACTGAGGTTTTGACAATTTTAAGTGATATGTGAAATGGCATTTTTAATTTTAATTAGTATATATTAACTTTTATAGTCACTTATTTATGACAAGTAATGTTGGTTTTCTTTTCCATGTACACTGTGATATTCAGTTTCTATTTTACATAAATTTAAATAGTTTAAAGAAAAAATTAGGGTCATTAATCACATATGGGGGATTGCAGATGTGACAAAAATATTGACAATGACATACAAATGACTAAAGTGTAACAAACACTTCAACAACTATAGCGGGGAAGGGACTATCAGTAGACGAGAGATTTCAACACATTTCTGTTGAAAACTGAGAGCGCGCAGACGAGCAGTGACTGCATCTGGCGGGTGGTAGGGAGGGGCTGCAGCAGAGGGAGGCACTGTTCAGCCCAACATACCCATCAGCCTAGAGAGTGCCAGGCCCTCCTCCAGGCACCAAAGGTGCAACACCGAGCTAGACAAAGTCCCTGCCTTCAAGGAGCTCAGACGCTAGTTCTAGAGACACATACATAAACAAGTAAGGTCCTGATACGAACTTTAAAAACTCTAGTAAGTCAGTGTGCATGAGAGTGCGTGAGTGAAGGTCTAGCATGTGAGCTGGGATCTGACTGATGAGACGACATGAGAAGATCAGGGAAAGAGTAGCAAGAGCAAATACAAGGACCCTAAGACAAGGACAGCTTACCAGGTTCAAAGGTCAGGAAGAGGGGCTGAGAGGAGATGTGCTGGCCAAGGCCACAGAGGGCCTTTGGTCATCAAAAGGATAAGGGCTTTAACAGGTTGAGATGAGCAGCAGCCATTGGAGTGTTCTAATCAGGGGAGATCCATGATCCGATCTGTTCTTTGGGAAGATTTCTCTAGCTGCTACATGGAGAATGGACTCTAGGGGAGAAGAGAGGCAGGGCAACCAGAGTCCAGATGAACTAATCAGTGGTGAGAACCCTCTGCTAAGGTTTTCAAGAGCAGAGGTGGTGACAGGTGGTCAGATTCAGGATCTGTACAAGAGATGGAGGGTCTTACCAATCCATTATAGGCAGGACAGAGTGGTGTTTACAAACACAGGCTCTGAATCCCAGCTTTTGCACCTACTGTGTAACCTTAACCACTCTGTGCCTCGGTTTCTCCATCTGTAAAGCAGGGATGATAACTGTATTTTTCTCATAAGTTTGTTGTGAAGATTAAATGAGTAAATATATGCAAAGCACTTGGAATAGTGCCAAGAAAATATACGTGCTGTAAGTGTACTTTGTGTATTATATGAGATATAGGGATAGGGAGAAGAGAGAAGGCAAATATGACTACTAGATTTGGTGGAAAAACAATAATGGATGGACATGGTGCCACTGTGCGTGCACGAAGGAGGATGCAGTGATTCATGGGGCTGAAGCTCAAGGATTCCAAGATTTGTTTATAGAAGTCAACTCTGACATGCTCCTACACCCCACTCCCAACAGAAATGGTCTCCCTACAGAACATAAAAGAATTGCTGAGGACACAGAGCAGCTAACAAAGACATGGGTGACAAAGAGGAAAGCCTTCCACGCCTGACCCTGAGGGATTCCTCCGAGTAATGATGTTCGCATCCACTGTTGTTGAATGAAGCTTGCCAGACAACAAGTGCTCCGAATGTGCTGAAAACTCCTTGTCAGACCTAATATCGCCTCATTTTTATATTGGAATAGACGACTAAGGATCATAAAACATTTAAGAAAGCCTAAATCCTTGAAGAGAAATTCAGGATAAACAGGATCACCAAAAGGAAAATAAAAATTACTCCCAGAGGAAATAGGGATAATGTGAGAAACAGGAAAATTAAAAATAAAACAAACAAGAAGAAAATCACCTCTAAATAGTACTATCTGAGCGGGCACGGCACAGTCATAAAAACAAGAAGAGGATGCAATGAAAAAGGAATAATCAGAAATAAAAATAACTCTTACACATTACATATATTGGCTGATAGTAAAAGATTTCTAATGACAGATAAAACACTGAGTAAAAATTTCAAAATACACAAAAGACAGAAATAGAAAATGTGAGAAGAGATATGAGAAACAGGAACTTGAAAAAGGAAAGGTGATCGAACATCTAAATAACTGGAACCTAACAAGAGAATTCAAGAAACATGTTTCTTAGTGAAAGCAAACAGTAAGATGGCTGCCTGGCTACTGCTGAGCACTGTCACAAACCCGGGAAGTGAATCCCAAATAGCACAAATGATCATAACCAAGCATACATGAGGCACAAGCATACATTTCAAAAGTGTTCACAATTATTTTCTGGATGAATAACTTCCTAGTCAATCACAGTTTCGCCGAGCTTACTAATTAAAATGAAAATGTATTCATGGAATGTCTCAAATGCCAATTGCTAAAGTTATAGAATTATGTGGCATGTACAGGAATAACTTAATAAAGGAGACCAAACATGACCAAACCATGACTAAAATAATCAAAAACCATATTCACTGACTGGTTAAACATTATCTTGAAATGAAACAATCCCTCACTACAAGTTTACAGTTGTCTAGAAAAGAGGAGTGTGCCCCATGAAGTGGCAGGTGGGGGATGGAGGCGGTTGAGGATGAGCTCAGGACTGGGTACTGTGGACTAAGGCTCTCATCCTGGCTCCATTACTAATTAGCAGTGCGACTGAGCGCAAATCACTTAATCCACCCCCCCCCCAACCTCTCCAGCTTCAGCCTCAACCAGGGTGGCATGGAGGCAAGCTCTGCCCAGAGTACCTAGGAGAGACTTCCCCAAGTTAAGTTGGGATATTCCATTCCTGTTGGCAGGCACAAGCACGAGGTAAGCAATGCCAGCAGCACTGTGCCAACAGTGCCAGCACCACCCATGAGGGACATGACTGAGCAGGTCTGCGAGGGTCAGGGTGGGGTGCTTGGGAACAGAAGAATCAATGGCACTGTCGCCAAGGCCAGCTTAACTGAAAACAGGCAAGATGATAAAGAGGACTTTTTTGTTATAACATTTACACAGAAAACTTTGAGCAAGTCATTAGGCCATATTATATTATGCTTGTAATAGATCTGACTTCTCTATCAAATGGATTTATTTGAGGCCGGAACAATACATGAACAGAGCCCTCCAGTGCACCTCCAGGAAAACAGGGACCCATAAAACTTGTCCCTGCTCCCTCTTGATAGATGAATTGTCAGAATTTACTTTTTTTCCCACCAATGGCTTATTCTTTAGAGGAAAGCACATTTTTATCAAATTTCAGGAGCTAATTTTCAAAATTAGAGAAGCTGTCTTTTGACCCCAGAAGAAAGCAAATGTAAATTTCTAAAGGGGTGAGATGGGGGAGAAACTCCTCAGGCAGGTGCCAACCGGAGCCCTGTGCCCTTGGTGGGGACGGCCACCTGCTCTAAAGGTGGCAGCAATGGGCCTTGTTTTGCCAGATTCTCTTCTTTTTCAAGACTAGATAGAAATCTGGGATTTTACATGAAATACTCAAATCTGTAAACATAAGCAACTAACTCATATTTTTTACACATTCTAAAGGCCAAACAAAATATGCCTTCAGACTGCATCCTGCACAAGGGCTACCAGGTTCGTATCCTGCTTAATGTAATATTTTAAAGGATTCAAAAATGTCAATAAATCCTTCAGTTTAGGAAAACTGATCATGCAAAATCAATGTATAAAATTGCTGAACACAAAGAAAAAAATCTGTCTTTTGCTTGTTAGTTCTTGTGTCTTTGCGCGTATCCTGCCCTCTGTCTTAGGCGTCTGAGCGGCCGGGGCTCGGCCACCAACCACATAAGCGTGGTCCCTCCCTTGAAAGTGGGCACACAGGTGCTCTGTTTGCTTTCTCATCGGCTTTGAGAGTTCTGCCTCTAGGCTACGTGAGGTTCTGGACTTTTCTGCTGAGGATACAGTAGTTAGAAAAAAGAGTGGAGAAAAGTAAAGCTAACGGCAGAGGAGTGCCAGAAACTGCAGTCCTGATGTATTTTTAGTTGTTACGTTTGTTTTCTCTTTTCCGGGGGGTGGAGGGGAGACAGGTGGGCAGAGAGGGAGCAGGAACATGACAGAGAGTGAGTGAGCGCGTTCTGCTGGTGAGAATCTACTCCGGCCTGGAAGGGGGCTTGAGAAACACCTACTTCAGGCAGAGACAGGTGAGCAAAGACGACCCAAAGCGTCTTTATTCCGAGCCTCTATTCTTGTTGCCACAGTGAGATAGCTCCCTTGTCATTAACACACAAAGGAATGAAACACTGGAAGGAGAAAAGCTGCTTAATCACAGCACAGCAAAATAAATGTGCAAATAGTTGGCTGAGCCTACAGGAAGGAGGCGCCTGGGCGGTCACCCTGAGCAATCCGGTGGGAAAGCAGACAGTGTCCTACCGCCAGTCCCATCCTCCTTAGTGTCCCTTTTTTTTTTTTTTTTTTCTCACTGTTTTCTGTTAGGGAACATAAAAATCATTAAAAAACTCTGACCAGCAACCACTCTCCTAATTCCACTCCCCACTGCTACCCGCCTACTCACAAGAGCTTAAGTTCCTCAAGCACTGCCCTCTGAGGAATGCTCTCCAGGAACAGAAATTTTTCAGGTAGGTAGACTCTATTGTATTATTAAAGTGAAGTGTGGGGATTTAAGTAAAATGAGAGATGTACCTATGGAAAACCCCAACCTGGGTGGACTGGAAAGCTCAGTTTGGGAAGGCAGATGGAGACTAGACTGTGTAGGGAGACGTAAAGCTTTGAAGGAAGAGGGAAGCTTGCAGGAAGTGGTGTTTAAAGGAGACTGATTAAGAGACTACTGCAATAACAAGAACATACACAAAATCCACATTCAACTGAAAAAATCTAGTCCTCAAAGATGCCACCAAGTACCCAGCACCATGAATTTAAAAAGACTCCTTCCACAGTACAGCACCCATAATAACTGTGTAAAAGAAGCTCTGAAAAGCTTCCAGGGAGGGGGAGGGGGAGGTCCCACCCAGGGCCCAGGGATGAGCGCAACATGGGAGCAGCTCCCTGAGCCAGGACTCCGCGACTGCCCTGTGAGCCCCACGAACCCTCTACTGTCACACGGGGAAGGTGACGGCGCTATCTCCAGAGCGGGCCACAGGTGTACAGGAGACACTGGGTGTGTGGTCAGTAAACACTCTGGGGTAGGAGAGGGGAGGCAGGGAGGAGAGGAAAACACAGACTTCTTAGCACTGAAAGCTAAAGAGAACATCTTCCAAAAGCCGAGTGAAAATTACTTTCGCGCTTGACTTCTATACTCAAACTATTAATTAAGTGAGAGAATAAAATACATTTTATAAAGACATGCCAGATCTCAAAAGATATTTCTTCCTTGCAGCCATTCTCTGGAGACTACTAGAGGACATGATTCACCAAAAGAATGAGGCAGAAAACCAAAAATAAGAAAAATGATCCATGAAACTGTTTTAACCCAGGAAAGAAGCCCTGTGCCTCCCCTGCAATCTTACTCCAGGTTACACTAAAATTGATTCCATTCTCCAAGCTGCCGGACCCCTTCATGACTCTTTACATTTGCACATGTTTTCCCTTCTGCCTGGAGTTCCCTCTGTACTCCTTTCTGCCACCATCTCCTCAATTCACCTGGGAGACTCCTGGTGGGAGTCAGGAAGAGCTCATTATCACCTTAGTGATTGATACCTTCCCATTCCCCAAAGGTCTGATGCTCCTTCTTCTGCTTCCAGGACACTTTAATTACGTCTCCATTACAGGGGTTGCACAAACTGTGATCTGTGAGCCAGATTCGACCTGCCTCTGCTTTTGTAAATAAAGTTTTACTAGAACAGAGCCACGCCCATTTGTTTACATACTGCCGAAGGCTGCTTTCACATCCTCATGTTGGGACTGAACAGCTTCCCCACCCAGAGACTGCAAGGTCAGCAAACCTACACTATTGACGACCTGGCTCCTACTAGAAAGTTTGCTGATCTCTTCCCAATTCTGTAATTCCTCCAACAGACTATAAGCTCCTTGAGAGGAAATGCTGTCTCTCTGTTCACTGTTAAGGCACTTCCCCATCCCCCCCCTCAACCCCCTTCAGTGTCCAAGCACAGCTCCTGGTACTCAGCACACAAAGCTCAAGCTGGCTGATAGGTGAGTGAATACCAAGATGTAAATGAATATGTATATGATTGCACACTATGCTTTGATTGCCAGGCCTCACCACTAACCCAAGTACTGCCAACACTGGGAAGTTAAGTTCGAGCTGTAGTTCCTAAACCATGCACTAAGGTGCCCCAAGGCACAGAAGCAAATGAACTGGGGTACCACAGTATATTTTAAAATTTCAGAGGAAACACAGTGACATCTATCCAACACTATGAGAACCTTTAGCGAAAGGTAGTTTGGTTTCAACACTAGGTCACGCCACATTCCTCTCAATGACGTCATATCTTTGTGAAGTGGGAGGGAAGGCTTGCTGGATGCTGCAATAAAACACAAGTACCAACCGAAAATCAATGTAGAGATGGAAACAAGAGTGGCAGTGCCCAATCTGCTTCCAAGGTTTGAGAAACTGTGCAGTACCCAGACAGGTGCAGGTGCATATACGTGGCTTTTTACATAATTTTTTTTTTTTTTTTTTTTTGGTGGTACACAGGCCTCTCACTGTTGTGGCCTCTCCCGTTGCGGAGCACAGGCTCTGGACGAGCAGGCTCCGGACGCGCGGGCTCAGCGGCCATGGCTCACGGGCCCAGCCGCTCCGCGGCATGTGGGATCTTCCCGGACCAGGGCACGAACCCGTGTCCCCTGCATCGGCAGGCGGACTCTCAACCATTGCGCCACCAGGGAAGCCCTGGCTTTTAAAGAATAAAATAAATACATTATTTCCTTTATGTTGATATGCATTATTTTCTCACACTGCTACTGAAGTGTCAGGTCATAAATATTCATTAATTTGATTGGCCATACTACTTCATAAAAAGAACTGTTAGGTTATTTCTTTTGACCTGGGGGTACTAAAAGAACATTAATGAGAGAGAGCAGACAGCAGAAGCAAGAAGAACTACAATCCTGCAGCCTGTGGAACTAAAACCACATTCACAGAAAGATAGACGAGATGAAAAGGCAGAGGGCTATGTACCAGATGAAGGAACAAGATAAAGCCCCAGAAAAACAACTAAATGAAGTACAGATAGGCAACCTACCAGAGAAAGAATTCAGAATAATGATAGTGAAGATGATCCAGGACCTCAGAAAAAGAATGGAGGCAAAGATTGAGAAGATGCAAGAAATGTTTAACAAAGACCTAGAAGAATTAAAGAACAAGCAAAGAGAGATGAACTATACAATAACTGAAATGAAAACTACACTAGAAGGAAACAATAGCAGAATAGCTGAGGCAGAAGAATGGATAAGTGACCTGGAAGACAAGAGTGGTGGATTTCACTGATGTGGAACAGAATAAAGAAAAAAGAATGAAAAGAAATGGAGACAGCCTAAGAGACCTCTGGGACAACATTAAATGCAACAACATTCGCATTATAAGGGTCCCAGAAGAAGAGAGAGAGAAAGGACCAGAGAAAATATTTGAAGAGATTATAGTCGAAAGCGTCCCTAACACGGGAAAGGAAACAGCCACCCAAGTCCAGGAAGGGCAGAGAGTCCCATACAGGATAAACCCAAGGAGAAACATGCCGAGACACAGAGTAATCAAATTGGCAAAAATTAAAGACAAAGAAAAATTATTGAAAGCAGCAAGGGACAAATGACAAATAACATACAAGGGAACTCCCATAAGGTTAACAGCTGATTTCTCAGCAGAAACTCTACAAGCCAGAAGGGAGTGGCATGATGTACTTACAGTAATGAAAGGGAAGAACCTACAACCAAGACTACTCTACCCAGCAAGGATCTCATTCAGATTCGATGGAGAAATCAAAAGCGTTACAGACAAGCAAAAGCTAAGAGAATTCAGCACCACCAAACCAGCTCTACAACAAATGCTAAAGGAACTTCTCTAAGTGGGAAACACAAGAGAAGAAAGGACCTACAAAAACAAACCCAAACAATTAAGAAAATGGTAACAGGAACATACATATCGATAATAACTTAAACGTGAATGGATTAAATGCTCCAACCAAAAGACACAGGCTTGCTGAATGGATACAAAAACAAGACCCATATATATGCTGTCTACAAGGCACCCACTTCAGACCTAGGGACACATACAGAGTGCAAGTGAGAGGGTGGAAAAAGATATTCCATGCAAGTGGAAATCAAAAGAAAGCTGGAGAATACTCATATCAGATAAAATAAACGTTAAAATAAAGAATGTTACAAGAGACAAGGAAGGACACTACATGATGATCAAGGAATCAATCCAAGAAGAAGACATAACAATTATATATGCCCCCAACATAGGAGCACCTCAATACATTAAGCAACTGCTAACAGCTATAAGCGAGGAAATTAACAGTAACATGATAATAGTGGGGGACTTTAACACCTCACTTACACCAATGGACTGATCAACCCAAAATGAAAATAAATAAGGAAACACAAGCTTTAAATGACACAACAGACCAGACAGATTTAACTGATATTTATAGGACATTCCATCTAAAAGCAGCAGATTACACTTTCTTCTCAAGTGCACACGAAACATTTTCCAGGATAGATCACATCTTGGGTCACAAATCAAGCCTCAGTAAATTTAAGAAAACTGAAATCATATCAAGCATCTTTTCTGACCACAACGCTATGAGATTAGAAATCAATTACAAGGGAAAAAAACGTAAAAAACACAAACACATGGAAGCTAAACAATACATTACTAAATAACCAAGATATCACTGAAGAAATCGAAGAGGAAATTAAAAAATACCTAGAGACAAATGACAATGAAAACACGATGTTCCAAAACCTATGGGATGCAGCAAAATCAGTTCTAAGAGGGAAGTTTATAGCTATACAAGCCTACCTCAAGACACAAAAAACATCTCAAATAAACAATCTAACCTTATGCCTAAAGGAACTACAGAAAGAAGAACAAGCAAAACCCAAAGTTAGCAGAGGAAAGAACTCATAAAGATCACAACAGAAATAAATGAAATAGAAACAAAGAAAACAGTAGCAAAGATCAATAAAACTAAAAGCTGGTTCTTTGAGAAGATAAAAAAAATTGATAAACCATTAGCCAGATTCATGAAGAAAAAGAAGGAGAGGACTCAAATCAATAAAATTAGAAATGAAAACGGAGAAGTTACAACAGACACCACAGAAATACAAAACATCCTAAGAGACTACTACAGGCAACGCTATGCCAATAAAATGGACAACCTGGAAGAAATGGACAAATTCTTATAAAGGTATAACCTTCCAAGACTGAAGCAGGAAGAAATAGAAAATATGAACAGACCAAACACAAGTAATGAAATTGAAACTGTAATTAAAAATCTTCCAACAAACAAAAGTGCAGGATCAGATGGCTGCACAGGTGAATTCTATCAAACATTCAGAGAAGAGCTAACATCCATCCTTCTCAAACTCTTCCAAAAAATGGCAGAGGAAGGAACACTCCCAAACACATCCTATGAGGCAACCATCACCCTGACACCAAAACCAGACAAAGATACTACAAAAAAAGAAAATTACAGACCAATATCACTGATGAATATAGATGCAAAAATCCTCAACAAAGTACTAGCAAACAGAATCCAACAACACATTAAAAGGATCATACACCATGATCAAGTGGGATTTATCCCATGGATGCAAGGATTCTTCAATATACACAAATCAATCAATGTGATACACCATATTAACAAATTGAAGAATAAAAACCATATGATCATCTTAATAGATGCAGAAAAAGCTTTTGACAAAATTCAACACCCATTTATGATAAACACTCTCCAGAAAGTGGGCATAGAGGGAACCTACTTCATCATAATGAAGGCCATATACAACAAACCCACAGCAGACATCATTCTCAATGGTGAAAAACTGAATGCATTTCTTCTAAGATCAGGAACAAGACAAGGATGTCCACTCTCACCACTATTATTCAACATAGTTTTAGAAGTCCTAGCCACAACAATCAGAGAAGAAAAAGAAATAAAAGGAATACATAGTGGAAAAGAAGAAGTAAAACTATCATTGTTTGCAGATGACATGATACTATACATAGAAAACCCTAAAGATGCCACCAGAACACTACTAGGGCTAATCAATGAATTTGGTAAACTTGCAGGATACAAAATTAATGCACAGAAAGCTCTCGCATTCGTATACACTAATGAAAAATCTGAAAGAGAAATTAAGGAAACACTGCCATTTACCACTGCAACAAAAAGAATAAAATACCTAGGAATAAACCTACCTAAGGAGACAAAAGACCTGTATGCAGAAAACTATAAGACACTGATGAAAGAAATTAAAGATGATACCAACAGATGGAGAGATATACCATGTTCTTGGATTGGAAGAATCAATATTGTGAAAATATTGACTATATTACCCAAAGCAATCTACAGATTCAAGGCAATCCCTATCAAATTACCAATGGCATTTTTTACAGAAAAAAAAATCTTAAAATTTGTATGGAGACACAAAAGACACTGAATAGCTAAAGCAGTCTCGAGGGAAAAAAACAGAGCTGGAGGAATCAGACTCCCTGACTTCAGACTACACTACAAAGCTACAGTAATCAAGAGAATATGGTACTGGCACAAAAACAGAAACATAAATCAATGGAACAAGATAGAAAGCCCAGAGATAAACCCATGCACCTATGGTCAACTGATCTATGACAAAGGAGGCAAGGATATACAATGGAGAAAAGAGAGTCGCTTCAATAAGTGGTGCTGGGAAAACTGGAGAGTTACATTTTGCTTATCCTCTCAAAGAACCAGCTTTTGGTTTTATTGATCTTTGCTACTGTTTTCTCTGTTTCTATTTCATTTATTTCTGCTCTGATCTTTATGAGTTCTTTCCTTCTGCTAACTTTGGGTTTTGTTTGTTCTTCTTTCTGTAGTTCCTTTAGGTGTAAGGTTAGATTGTTTGAGATGTTTGTTGTTTCTTGAGGTAGGATTATATTGCTATAAACTTCCCTCTTAGAACTGCTTTTGCTGCATCCCATAGGTTTTGGATCATCGTGTTTTCATTGTCATCTGTCTCTAGGTATTTTTTGATTTCCTCTTCGATATCTTCATTGATCTCTTGGTTACTTAGTAATGTACTGTTTAGCCTCCATGTGTTTGTGTTTTTTACGTTTTTTTCCTTGTAATTGATTTCTAATCTCATAGCGTTGGGGTCAGAAAAGATGCCTGATATGATTTCAATTTTCTTAAATTTACTGAGGCTTGATTTGTGACCAAAGATGTGATCTATCCTGGAGAATGTTCCATGCACACTTGAGAAGACAGTGTAATCTGCTCCTTTTGGATGGAATGTTCTATAAATATCAATTAAATCTATCTGGTCTATTGTGTCATTTAAAGCTTCTGTTTCCTTATTAATTTTCTGTTTGGATGATCTGTCCATTGGTGTTAGTGAGGTGTTAAAAGTCCCCCACTATTATTGTGTTACTGTCGATTTCCTCTTTTATAGCCATTAGCAGTTGCCTTATGTATTGAGGTGCTCGTATGTTGAGTGCATATACATTTATAATTGTTATATGTTTTTCTTGGGTTGATCCCCTGATCATTATGTAGTGTCCTTCCTTGTCACTTGTAACATTCTTTATTTTAAAGTCTATTTTATCTGATATGAGTATTGCTACTCCAGCTTCCTTTTGATTTCCATTTGCATAGAATACCTTTTTCCATCCCCTCACTTTCAGTCTGCTGTGTCCCTAGGTCTGAAGTGGGTGCCTTGTAGACAGCATATATATGGGTCTTGTTTTTGTATCCATTCAGTGAGCCTGTGTCTTTTGGTTGGAGCATTTAATCCATTCACGTTTAAGTTATTATCGATTTGTATGTTCCTATTGCCATTTTCTTAATTGTTTTGGGTTTGTTTTTGCAGGTTTTTTTTCTCTTGTGTTTCCCACTTAGAGAAGTTCCTTTAGCATTTGTTGTAGAGCTGGTTTGGTGGTGCTGAATTCTCTTAGCTTTTGCTTGTCTGTAACGCTTTTGATTTCTGCATCGAATCTGAATGAGATCCTTGCTGGGTAGAGTAGTCTTGGTTGTAGGTTCTTCCCTTTCATTACTGTAAGTACATCATGCCACTCCCTTCTGGCTTGTAGAGTTTCTGCTGAGAAATCAGCTGTTAACCTTATGGGAGTTCCCTTGTATGTCATTTGTCATTTTTCCCTTGCTGCTTTCAATAATTTTTCTTTGTCTTTAATTTTTGCCAATTTGATTACTCTGTGTCTCGGCGTGTTTCTCCTTGGGTTTCTCCTGTATGGGTTTATCCTGTATGGGACTCTCTGCCCTTCCTGGACTTGGGTGGCTGTTTTCTTTCCTATGTTAGGGAAGTTTTCGACTATAATCTCTTCAAATATTTTCTCCATTCTTTTCTCTCTCTCTTCTCCTCCTGGGACCTCTACAATTCGCATGTTGTTGTGTTTAACGTTGTCCCAGAGGTCTCTTAGGCTGTCGTCATTTCTTTTCATTATTCTGCTCTGCAGCAGTGAAGTCCACCATTCTGTCTTCCAGGTCACTTATCTGTTCTTCTGCCTCATTTATTCTGCTATTGATTCCTTCTAGTGTATTTTTCATATCATTTATTGCAGAGTTCATCTCTCTTTGCTTGTTCTTTAATTCTTCTAGGTCTTTGTCAAACATTTCTTGCATCTTCTCGATCTTTGCCTCCATTCTTTTTCCGAGGTCCTGGATCATCTTCACTATCATTATTCTGAATTCTTTTTCTGGAAGGTTGCCTATCTTCACTTCATTTAGTTGTTTTTCTGGGGTTTTATCTTGTTCCTTCATCTGGTACATAGCCCTCTGCCTTTTCATCTCGTCTATCTTTCTGTGAATGTGGTTTTAGTTTCACAGGGCTGCAGGACTGTAGTTCTTCTTGCTTCTGCTCTGACAAAATATTTTGATGCTACATATCCACTGAGATATTTCACAGATTTCTCAGAAAACTCCACATGTGCAAAATAAACTCACCTTCACTTCCAAACCTGCCCCTTGACAAGCCCATCTCCATTCATCATACCAGTCTCTCCTGGGTCACACTCAACTACTCCCCCTTCTCACCCCTCCCACCTACTCACCATTTCTACCTCCAAAACACACCTTGACTCTCTGCCCTAGAACCTACCGCTACTTCCAGTCCCACTGCTCTGGCAGGCCCTCATCAGCGTCTCTGGTATAGGTCGTGCACATCAGTACTTAGTTTATCCCATGGCCTCTGGCACGGGCCTCCCACAGTCCATCTTCCACAATGACTCACCTGCCTCTGAGCAGCCTCTCCCTTCTAAGTCTCATCATTCACCCAAACTCCAGGCCAAACTGCCCCTCTACTCCTGTCCTTGGGGCAGCTCTGCCTCTTGGCTCTCTCAAAGACCATCAAGTCCAGATATTCGTGGTCTCTTCATGTTTCTGCTGCACTGTGGTGAATCTCCACTTTGGTCATTTATCTTATCACACCAAGTATTACAAAGATTATTCTTTCCCTCCCTCCCACTCTCGTATCCCATTAATTATAAATTCCCCAACAGCAGAGATTTGTCTTTCCAACATTCCTGCATCTAAGAGGGCTTTACATGCACTACATATTCCAGATTCATTTAGTGAATTAAACAAATCCATCCAAATTACATCTTTGGTAAGGACTTAAAATATTTTGATAACACCCAGTGATTTCTTTACATTCTGAAGAGAAAGTTGAATGCTATGCTTTTGAATGCACCTGTCTGCTACAGATAAATTTATGAATAAAAAACCAATATTGGATCAAATTGTTGGAGGCTTTTTACAAAACAGATGGAGTAAAACTATGCTTAATGCCCTTTCTAAACTCTAAGAGGAAAAAAATGGATAATTATGTAATAGTTTTGAGTGATTGAAATGCTGGTTTTAGCTAAGTTTACCAGAATACAGAATTCATAAATACTACTTTTGAGATACCATGCACTGTTTACGTATTGTTTATTACAGGCAAGGCGCTGTTTTAAGTTCTTCAAATGCAATATTGGATTTTAATCCCTATAACGATCCTATGGAGGTCCATATCATTATTGTCCGCCTTTTTATAACACAGAACACGAGGCACAGAGAGGTTTTTGATGCTTGCTTGAGGTCCGACAACTAGACAGGGCCTGAACTTGTATTTAAATCCAGATCTGGCTATAAATCTCATCTCTAGACTATTACACTAAACTGAAAAACGTGGAGCAGAAAACTCACTGAAGCAGAGTCAGGAATCCAGGGCTCCAGTCCCCATTCCACCACTGACTGGGTGGCAGGCATGAGACCTCGGGCAAATCCCCTCACATCTCTAAAACCACACAGGTATGACCCAGGGAACTACTTGCCCCACTTTAAATGTCATATGAAATGTATAGCTGTTTTCTTCTCAGGACACCTTGCTTGTCACATCTATGAACTTGGATATCTAGAATGTGAGCAGGAATGCTGCTCCCCCGACCCTGCCCAGCTGAGTGCCATTCCTGGCAGAAATACCACTTGCTTTACCAAGCCCTTCCAACCACCACAGTAGGACAAAGGTCAGGTAGTTGATGTCAGGAAACAAAACAGCAAACAGCTACCATCTTACTGTTCTCCTCCAAACTGAAAGTACACTTCTGATTAGTTAGCTCTTGACTCAGCATGTGTAAGCCCAGACATCCCCCGAGGGCCAGGCTGATGAAGGGGGTGATGCTGGCTGCAGGAAACACAGTGAGGAGGACGGGAGGGCCGTGGTGGGTGGCCTCCAGCTAGCGCCTAACTCTTGGATTATCACCAGTTAGGAACATGCGCCCAGTGTAGTCACAGACTTTCAAGGTTTTCAGAACAGCCAGAAATGCAGGGGTTTTTTTTTTTTTGTCTTTAATGTGAAATCACCTTATTTTTAAATGCTGGCAACTAATTCCAATTTTTCAAAAAAACAGTATGTGGGCCAAACAAAACACATTTGCAGGCCCAATAGAATTCTTGGTGCGCCAGTTAACAACCTGTTTCAAAATGTATGGGCGTGAAAAAATTCTTGTCTTGCTGTTGAAATAATCTCAAAATATAAACTGTTTGAAGACATATATTTCAGGGCACAGATATTGACCAAAATGTGCCTGAATGTTTTCTTAACATTCTTTAGGGCTGGAATCTGAAAGTTCTGTTCTCCAAAAGAATTCGAATGGCTTTTTCTTTTTTTTAAAAAAAAATTTTTTATTTATTTATTTATGGCCGCACTGGGTCTTTGTTTCTGCGCACGGGCTTTCCCTAGTTGCAGCAAGGGGGGCTACTCTTCGTTGCAGCGTGCGGGATTCTCACTGCGGTGGCTTTTCTTGTTGTGGAGCACGGGCTCTAGGCACATGGGCTTCAGTAGTTGTGGCACGCGGGATCAATAGTTGTGTCGCGGGCTCTAGAGCGCAGGGTCAGTAGTTGTGGAGCACGGGCTTAGCTGCTCTGCGGCATGTGGGATCTTCCCGGAACAGGGCTCGAACCCGTGTCCCCTGCATTGGCAGGCAGATTCTTAACCACTGCGCCACCAGGGAAGCTCCATTGAATGGCCTTTTCTTGATTGGTCATATTATTCAATCCCAGATCTCAAAATCCTAGGCATCATTTTAGAATACAAATGTTTCTCAAAAAAACAAAAACTAAAATAAAATCTTTAGCATTTGACCAGGGTTACAAGGTCTTCTAAGTATGTGGAAGCACAGCATTCACCTAACGTTTGAGTCTTCTACATAAGATGGAACAGAGAATGAAAAATACAACAGAACCTGAAATAACTGTCATTTGTCAAAACTATCTTGAAAATGGGGATCTTATCAAGACAGCAGATTCTACAGATTAGAAACATGTGAGCCGGACGTTGATCCTGGATAAGATTACAGAACACGTTAGGAAAGGGACCCTAATCCAATATACTCCAGCCCCACCTCACCCCCAACTTGACAAGGCAAATGAACTGGGAAAGCCAGCATCAGAATCAGACATGAAGTGTCTGGCTTTGAAGAAGACCTTTCCTGATGTCTGAAAGATGTTTATGAGCAAGATGAAGGTTGTATAAAAAAGAGTGAAGGGGGCTCTTTCACCACGTGATCAATGCTACTCAAAGGGTGCTAATTAATCGATGATGCCAACCTGGATGAAGATTATGGACAGATGTGACAGAGTTCTGTTTTTCTTAACATTTTCATTAATGAAATGGAGGAAGATACAGGAATCACATTTCTCAAATTTGTGGACCAAAAAATGGGCAAAGTAGCAAATATATTGCACATAATAATGAGGATGCTAACAAATTAATCTAACAAACTAATCCAACAAGATAAATTTAGCATTGATAATTTCAGGGTCCCAAATAAAATGGTTATGATGATGACAATAACACACAGAAAATAAACAAATACAGTTTGGAGGAGATATGACTTAACAGCAGCATGTGGGAAAAACACAAAAGACCGGTTAGTGAAATGGGCCAATAATGTAATGTAACTGCCAAAATAACAAGAAGAGGGACAACTCTCTTGTCTCCTCATTTTATCGTAATATCTAAAATCCTGTCCTCTGGTGGTATTAAAATTGAGGGATTCATTTTTAGTCTAAAAAATGAGTAAGTGGGTAATCTAACATTAAAGTATTATTAATATGAAATGTAAGCTATTATTGTTGTCTTTACTACTGTCCAAATTATTATAAATTCTTGCTTCAATATAAACCTTACTCAAAGTATTCTTATCCCTTCTCTCCATAGGTGCAACCTGCTCCCTATTGTTTTTCCCCAGCTTTACTGAGGTACAACTGACAAATAAACTTGTATGGATTTGAAGTATATAGCATGATGATTTGATGTGTGTATATGTATGCTGTGAAATGATCACCACAACCAAGTTAATAAGACATCTGTCACCTCACAGCTTTCTTTTCCATATGTGGTAAAAATGCTTAAGATTTACTCTCATAACAAATTTCAGGTATACAACACCGTATTATTAACTATAGATCCCCAGAATTTATTCATCTTATAGCTGAAAGTTTGTGCCCTCTGACCAACATCTTTAGCTCAAGCGGCTACTTCATCACTCCCACTTCACCTACTCCCTGTTTTATTACCACCCACACCTAGGATCTCTCAAACTTTTAGCAACATAAGGGTAAGGCATCAGTAGATCTGTGTTTGATAGCTTTATTAAACACATTGAATGCATTCTCACCATTTGAGTTTAATCAAAAGCTTTAAGAAAAGGGCATGATGGATTGAGCATGGGAAGAGCAGAGTCATTACTGCTGCACGTGTCATTATTACGAAATAATGCCTCAACATTATTAGGAAAGTAAAGACAAACTTCCAGGGCCGGGCCCGGCTGGGGCCTTGTTGGGGCTTCTTTCCCTTGATCTGCACTCCTGCCAGGTTGCTCCCTGATCTCTGGATTCCCAAGCCTCCATGACACAAGCTGGAGGCCCCCTTCTGAATCGTCGGTCTCACATGCCTGAAATTTTCCATGGCTCTCCCTGGCCTACGGAGAAGATGCCAGCTGTCAGCATGGCATGAGGCTCTCTGCTGTTCCAAGCCGTCTAAATTCAGTCCCACCTACCTCTGCCCTCTGCCCCACGCTGGCCCTGTGCTCGAGTCCCAACAAACGCGGCAGGCTCTGCTGCCCTCTGTGTCACTGCGCACCTTACCCTCTGCCCAGAACGTCCTTCCCACTCCACTCTTCCCTGTCCATTTAACAAATGCCAACTCGTCCTTCAAAACTCAGCTCACATCAGCTCAAGGCTGCTCCAGACCCAAACTGACTCTGTGTCCTTCCTTATTGGTCCCCAAAACTGAGACAAATTTCAGTCGCCGTTCATCTAGACCATCAGTGTTGTCTAGCTTGTAGTAGAATTAAGAAGTAAAATATTCCTTATGTTTTTATCAGAAGCATAAAGACAAAAGGCAGATCAGATCAGACCCACTCAGCAATGTCTGTGACCTCTTCTGTCCCTGTAAGCATTTGAGTTTTTGACCCCAGCAATCCAGCCCATGGAATGTGTGAGTACAGCAATCACAACTTTGACTATTTGTAAGTGAGCTGAAAAGCTCCAAAACAGAGTCACCTGTACTTTTACTGAAGCTTGCATTTGAGAAAGAGTAAGCTGGCTAAACTCTACGTCTAGACGACAGCCTAAGGTCTGCAGGTCAACACAGTTTGGTTGGTCTCCCTTTACTATTACATACTCAGTACATCTCAAGAGAGATAAAGGGTATTTCATTGTGAAAAGAGATACCCCACCACCACTAAAAAAAAGAAAGCTAATTGCTGGTTCCAGCGGAGGCCAATGGAGTGGAATAGGCCACGGAAAGCAATGGTGTAGATGGAAAAAATGTGAGATAAAGAAAGAATAAAATGTTGGCTTTGCTAGTGGCTCCAACCTGTGACATGACTTCTACATTCTTTCTACACAGGAACAAGAAAAAATGATTTATGAAACTGTCTTCTTGTATTAGGCTGTATCAGGGAAATAAAATGCAAGGTCAGTATTTGTCATAAAGGTCCCGAGATACTTCTCATGAATTCACACTGAGGGTGTACTTTACATCAAAACATTTACAGCTGCTGCCAAAACTGTCCCTACACAAGGAACAAATTACAAAATTAATGTATTCTTATATACCGTCAAATGGAAACCTTAAACTGCAGGCTTTTTGCCCTCATCCTCAGTGAGACCACGTGCTGGAATTTCTCAAATGGGGTATCGATAAATTCTATCCACCCTAAATTTATTAGTAGGAACCCACAGCAGTAATTTTACACCAGATAATCTCAAAAAGGCATATCCTTCACAGAGGATATAGAGTAGCAATTTTAATACTATTAGCCCAGGATATTCTCACAGATATACAATGCAAGTCATCACTAAATCATCAGTAAATGTCAAGGTGAAATAACCTACTCTGCTCCTCAAGTAATTGGTAGAACAAGCAAGAGGCAATGTTTGTGTTCATTGAAAAGTAACATCACAACATAGTTTCTTTTAAGATCGCAGGAGAGGAAATGAGGCCTACTTGATTGTCAGCTGCTGTGACACACCTTTTACTGAGTGGGTGCGCCTTCTGGCCCTGAATTGCTCTGGTCACTTTCCTTGTCAGGCAAGTAGTGGGGGTGTGTCTGCCCTGCCCACTGCTGCGTATCTGATGCCTACCTGCTGCCTGGGGAAAAAAAGGCCCTTAATAGTTGCTGAATGAATGAATCACATTTCATTTTAACAACTCTATAAAAGGAAAGAAGATCGGACCCTGACTTTTGAGAACTTATCATACAGAACTATGGAAACCGATAACAGAAGGAAACAAAAAAGAAAAAAAAAAAAAGCTTTTGATTCAAAATAAAATTTCTTGGCACTGGAAAGCATTTCAGTTTTAAAGTAAATAGTAACTCAACAAAATATTTCTCAGTGACCAGAAGCAATGAAATATTTTGTCAGAATGTCATAAAGTGCTTCTTACAACAGTTGATATGTTATTCTGCTTAGAAATCCTAAATTAGGAGGAATATTGGCCTTAATCATAACAGAATAGTGAGGGAAAGGTAACATTTATCTAACACATACTACTCGCAGGCACGATGAGGTGGATATTATTATTCCCTTTTACAGGTAAGAAATCAGACACAGAACTTAGCCAAGTTCTGTGGGTTGCCTAACCAGTAAATGAAAAAAGGAAGCTTCATTATCTTTACTACATAATATGCTCCTTATGTTGGAAATTCAGAAAAATAAAAATAGTAGTCACCTGTAATTTCAGCACAAGGAGATATTCTCACCTAACATCTGGTGTATAGTCTTCCCAGCATTTTCCTACATAACATGTAGAAAACTGCACGCTCCTGCTCGCTCGCTCGCTCGCTCGCTCTGCCTCTTTCTCTAAAAACAAACAAGAAAACCTTAGATCCACTTACACATGCTGTTTTGCAATCTGCTTTCTCAGTTTACAAATTTTGAGTATCTTTCCAAATCAATAAATACTTCTTACCTCAATGTCAATGAAGAAAGGGTTTTTCATTACAAGTATTGATATATACCACAATTTATGTAATCCATCTCCCTACTGTTGAGCATTTAAGTTGTTTCTAGCTTATAACTATCATAAACAAAGCTACAAAAAATCATTTGCAAACTAAAGGTTGGGTTTTTGGTGTACTTGTTGTGGAGGTCACCCGAATCTGGAGATGAGTTTCCAAGCTTCGGGGAGCACCCCACCCCTCGCAATTTGAGACACCCCACTACGTGGACTTCCCGCCAAGTAAAGAATCACTGTGCGGGGAGAAAGCTACTGACAGGAATACGGTGCCCACAGGCACCGCGTAGGCGAGAACCACTGCTATAGACTGGTCTCTGTGCACACACTTTATTTTTTTTTTCCTTAGTTTAAATTCCTAGTGGTGGAAATGCCTGACTAAGGGACATGGCACATTTTTGAGGCTTTCGGTGAGTAATAAACAAAACTGCCCTCCTGGAAAGTTATAACAATTGAAACACCCACCAGCAGCATTTGAAAGTGACAATCCCCAAAAACCTATGGTTAGCTAGATTTGTTTGTAAACAATCAAATCCCTATATGGCTCTAAGTTTTAAAAATAGTGAAACTATTGATAAAACATATCTAGAAAAATAGCAAACAATTCAGACAACAAATGCTAAATTTTAAAGTACATATGTTTTCAAATACAAAATATAAAACTTAAATGACACCGGATCCCAGCAGACTGAACAGAATGAATATTACAAGATCTAGTGACATGAAGCTCTGAAAATTGCCAAGCGAGTAAGTAAAACACATCTTCATTTGCCCATCTGGCTAATATCAGGCTTAACAGTTTGGGCTTTAATAGCAACATGCTCTATTGTTTAACAAGAAAAGAAACTCATGAAATCATGTATTCTTTCAAATTTTATAAGTATTATCTTATAGCTAATGTGCAATCTTAAGTTCTCAAAATTCTCTTATGTATTCATTTATTCAACAAATATCTGGGCTGGGCACTGTTCTATGGAGACACAGCAGTGAACCCCACAAATTTCCTGCTGTTCCAGAGGGGAGCTCAGAACCCTGCAGTTAGGAATCAGCAAATCGTCTTTACAAACACCAGTCTGGAACTACTGGATTCTTAGGCAAATTAGAACACCTCTGGGGCTTGGTTTATCAGTAAACTTAAAAAAGTTGACCAGATGATCCAAGGCCCCTTCTGGGCCTTAAATTCTATACCTTCTTTGGTTTTGTCTGAATGCTTAAGCTCCTATTACTCGTAAATGCTTTGCATTTTAAGTTATATACAGGACTATATATAGTCCTTCCTTAGAAATCAGAATGAAGCTCTCAGGCCCCTCCTCCCAAATTTTTCATCTACAGTAAAACTTTGGTGATCCAGGTAACTTCAAGGAATGATACAGGATAAGGTTCGTCTTAGATGAAGACTTATGCTCCCAATTTTAACTGTTTGTTTGAAAAGTATCCTAAGATGTTCTTGCCTCCTTTCGCTTTTGAACTGCACTATAAATACTACAGCATGAAAAATGAAACAGGACCCACTGGTGTGGCGGCAGGTCTCCAAGCCTGGGACTGGGAAGGCTGGCACCCAGCTTTAAGGTGGCATGCTGGCGGCTGCAGCACTAAGTCGTGATGGTGGAGTCTCACCTCTCTCCAGCTTACCCTCATCCCCAATTCAAAGGCACATTCTGTCTACAGAATGTCTACAATTCACTGCCCACCAGCGTTTTCAATATGAGAAATGGGAAGCACTACTTCTGCCACCACTTATTATTTTCCACCACATGTTCCCACCACCACTGTTTCAACTGTCCTCCGATCCACGGTTTCCTTGGAGAAGAGTGCTCCTGCAAGCAGTGAGAAGACGGCAAGGGACCTCAGTATCCCAAGTCACCCTTACGGAAGAGCCACACACTTTATGGGAGTATTAGCGCCTTCTTGTGGTCTTCCAGGATACTGCCACTTAATACAGATACAGATTCTCAGCTACGGGCACATACTGATTCCAAGTCTTCCTCTGTACCTGCCCTACAAACCAGAAGAATGGGTAGAGGCAAGATTTTCTCAGCTCTCTGCAAAAGTACATGAAAAATTCACCCAGCAGAAGGTTTTCTTCAACTTCCAACATAAAAGCATGAAACAGTATTTGATAAACACAACCTTTGCTCACACAAGCAACAGGAGCAGCAAGGACTGGTACGGAATGCATGTGTCGTAAATTTTAGGCAATGTAAGACAATCTGGAACTGCTGCATCTCTGTAGTTCACAAAGGAAAGGTAAAGGTAGTAGTAAAAGTACTTTAACTCAAGCATCTAAGCCTCAGTGTACCAGTGACCTATAAAACAGATGCTTACGGGCTTCAGCAATTTGCCTGAAGACCTTTCACTGCAAGGAGAGTGACAAAAACAAAGGTAACTTGATTTAAGATTTTGGAGTCACAGAATCCATCCTTTACATAGCATGTGCACAGAGCTTAAGAGAGAATGCTGGAAGATAAAATTATCTTATATGGTAACAACTTATTGGGTTCAGGTATCAACCAATTAGGATAGGAAATAAAAAATCAACCCCCTTCATTCTGCAAGATCACAACTCCTGATATCGAACAGGACCTCAAAAGTCACAGTTAAGAAAAAAACAACAGATTCTAATTAGGCATCTACAACAATTGCTTGGCACAAAACTCATTTCCCAAGCTTTCAGTTAATATAAAGGAACATATATTTAGAATGATAAACAGATTAGAAGTTGGGAAGAGGAAATACCACAGTTCCTGATACTCTCTAAAACAGAACACACACACATTCTTCCTGTGAGAATAAAAGTACCTGCATAAAATACATACATTTTATGTGCTCATTAGTCTGTCATCTGCCCAAAAGGATTCAAACATTCACTATACCAAAAAAGGCATCTCTGAAATTTTTACCCTTAGGCAAATGGCTAATCCACTAAAATCAAAGATGGAACTTCTAACTAAGTTACTCAGAAATCACTATAATGTCCTGGAAAATTAGGCATGCTTTTAAGACTTCATACTCTAATTTCAGGGAATAGAAATCAAATGCAACTGACTTAAAGCAACAATTTGAGAGGATGTGTTAACAGCAGACCAGATTTGGTAATGTCAAGGGCCAGAGCCAAGATGGAAAACTCAACTAAGACTCCCAAATCTTGGTATTTTGACCAAAACCAGGCAAGATTATTTCTTAAACTCTCTAATTATTCATTAATTCTATAAATATTCACAGCCCATTCTGACCAAGGCTGTTCCTGGCACGGGGGAAGCAATGAGGAACAAGCAGATCCGTGCCTGCCCTCCTGGAGCTTCCAGCAGGTGGAGGAACTCCACCACCCAAGGTCTCCTTCCCACTTCTATAAATGTTCCTTGACATATGCAAATACCCAGGACACTAATCCCAGTGCCTGCTCTCTCCTGCCAGTCACTTTTTCATCATAAATTCCAGCCACACAGGCAGCCCTCTGTTCCTCTGGCGTGCAAGGCTCAGCCCCACTGCAGGGCCTTTGCATGTGCTGTTCCCTCTGCCTGAGTCACCATTCTCCAAAAACACGCTCAACTCTCAGTTCAAATCTCTCCACCTCAGAGAGGTTTCCAGGGTCACTCAGTCTAAAACAGCAGCCCCTACCCTGACCCTGTTTGCCACAGCAAACCTATTTTATCACTTTTCCAGCACTTATCACTCTCTGATATTATTGCCTTTATTGCTTCTCTGCTTTTTATCCACCTCCCTCACTAAGATGTGAACTCATTAGAAGGGGATCTGTCTGTCCTGTGAACTGCTATATTCTTAGTTGCTAGAAAGTTGCCTGGAATATAACAGATGCAATATTAGCACAACGTTTTGTAGCACAACGACAGGTACTGAATAACAAAGGAAAAAGAAAACACCTTAAATGTGAAACGATTTGTTGGGTCAGTTAAAAAAAAAAGGATTATTACAGTTTCTTACATTAGTCCTAAAATCATTCTCAGAAATAAGCATAATGGAAATATAAAGCTTAACATTGGCTAATACTCAAATTATATACTTTATTTGGCTCAAGTGCTAGCTAGCATTAGTCTTACTTCTACAATTTACTCTGTTTTAAAAGCACTCTAAGAAACCTCAAATTTTAATTTAAAAGGGCCAAAATATTTTCTAAAAGCATACTCCCTCTTAAAAGTTATGAATAACCTTCTCCCAAAGTATACAATTTATAACCATACTATAGCAACATTAAAATATGAGATACTGCTGATAATCTACAGAAGGCAGGGATGTTAGTGCCTAATGGCAAACAAGTTTTTACAACTGATAAACTGCCTTTATCTTCAACTTAATCAAAGGTACGAGCCTTTTCTCCATGTTCAAAATATTCAAACTCGTAAGAATTTTTCTTACAGATTATTCTTAACAACTTATATCTGTTCTTTTGTTGAAACAAAGAGCTAAGGTGTTAATCAAGGAATATGACCTTAGTAACTGGCCTTGATGTCTCATGCTTCACCACAAAGACACCAAAGATCCTTATGAATTGCTTTGAAATTATATAAAAGGAAAGGGTGTACATTGGAGAGAAGGGGCATTTACTTCCTGAACATGATGCAAAGAGGTAAGTTACTACTGCCTTTGGGCCTTTGGGAATAATTGAAATCCACTTTAAAACCTCAAAAACTAATGTTTTACAATAATTCTATAGCAAAATAGTAGAAACAACCTACCGCAATGAAGAAGAGGTTAAATAAATTACGCTTCATCCTTAATAGAGTACTCAGCAGCTGTTAGAGAATGAGACAGCTCTTAGGTACTGATGTAGAGACTGCCAAGATTTAGTTCTCTGCGGGGAGGGGAGGGCAGGGAGCTGGTGCAGAACAGAGTACACAATGCGTCCTCATTTGTGGAAACACAAATAAAAAGAACACATACAAAATGTTTATACTAGCATAGGCTTTATCTGGAAAGATATACACAGGAGCTAGTAACCCTGGGTCCTGGGGAGAACAGGGTGCAGTGAGGCCTGGCGGGGGGGAGAGAGGTATACTTCCCACTCTATAGCTTTTTATACATACTGAATCTTCTGCAGTGTGCATAGGTTGCCTGTCGCACAAATTAATATAATAAATCTTAATGTTATAATAATTTATACTATTGCCAACATATTATTCAGTGAGGACCATCAATAAGCAAAAGCTTTCAAAAATCACAAAAGTTTGTTCACTTCAACAGTGAAGTTCCTGATCCTTATTTCCCAGAAAAGAATCCCAGTCTCCACTAACTAGAGAGGAGCACTTGTGATCTCACCTATTACAAAGCAAATAAGCCTCAATTCAACCCTTGGAAGGGAAATCTAAATCGAGCTTGTACCTACCTAATGAAGCCTCCAAATCAACAGTTTCCCCTTGGCTCTAAAACAGAAAGTCAACGTAAGAAACAAGTAAGAGGACAGTGTTTTTAAAAACACACGCTATACTTAGGTTTCCTTTCCCCTGCCAGGCTTAGACAAGGAACCCTCCGATAGTAGTGAAATGTGAGCTCAGATCTGTGGCAAAATCAACATTTAAGGGAAGGGGCAAGCATCACTTGCACTAAACGAACGCTTTAATTTTTCTCTTCTGGGGAGGGGAATTTGCTTTAAATTTAATTTAAGAATCATTTTTGGACCCCTGACTAAATGATACTACTAAGTCACTTAATTTTACTCCAAGCAAATTTTTTTTTAATTAAAGACAAATCTGAAACTGAAAACGAACAAATCAGAGGGCAAACTTTAAACTGAAACCTTTCTGTTGAAAAATGTACCTTAAAAAAACACATTAAAAAATGCAAAAAATTCATTTCCATACAAACGCCATTCAGTATCAGTATATATGCTATATCAGTATTTGACTGCAATAACACACCCATACAAAAAGGAGCACACAGGTACCCAACCGCAAATAAAACACCTCATATATTTTTGGTAGCCATAGGTGGGGACGCGGACGGTGGAGGCCAGAATCATGTTATTCAAGGCGTAAATTCACAGCATTTGAAGCACAGAGCTTTCTGTCAGACACAACTCAGGATTCCAGCTCTGTCTTTTGAAATGACGCATTGAAAGTGTCATCTTTTACGAAGCCTAACTTTGATCGCCAACTCTTTAACTGGTTTTCATCAGTATAGCGCCTTCGGATACAAGCACATAAAATACAGGTGAATCAAATACACCATGAATACGGAAGGGACAGAGAACTAGTTTAATGAAAAGTTGAGGCACGGGGTCACGAAATCACTTGGTTGATTACATCTCTTAACAAAAATAAAAATTCAAGCTCCTTCCCATCCCCCAGGTAGCCTGTGGCCTCAGAACTCGCTGCCCTACGTGGGGCAGAAGTTCGCAGCCGGGGAGTCGGCGTCCTCTGGGAGCCGAGGGTGGCCCGAGAGTGCTTGGAGAGCGGCGCGACCTGGCGCGCCCCACCCCCCGCTCCCGGTCACTCCTCTCGGACGCTCCCTGACACCCGGGCCGAAGCCGGCCGGAGAGCTGCCCCCCGCCCCCCGCGGGCCGCCGGGCGCTAGCGGCGACGCGCCCACGGGACTGGGCTCCAGGCTCCGAGACTCCCAGTCCCCACGCCTCGCGCCGCGCCCACCAGCTCCCCATACTCACGAGCCGCTCCCGCGCCGCTATCCCGCCATCCCCGGCCGTCAGCTTGGCCGCCTCGGCCGCCGCCCGGGGGCTGCCAGGAGTCCGCAGTCGAGCGGGGGCTGGAGGCGTAGAGGAAGGGGGCCGGGCACAACCCGCCGCCTCCGCCGCCGCCGTCTTGCCTCCCCGGTCCCAGCGCTGAGCTGCTCCAGGCGGCCACTGGCGAGGGTCGGCCCGCTGCCCTCCGCGATCCCCAGGAGCCGCCGCCGCCGCCGCCGCCGCCGCCGCCGCCAGAGCCGCGCGGAGGCAACAGTAACGGCCACGGCCAGTGGCGAGACGCTCCAGCGGGGACTGCGGCGCGCGGGGGCGGTGCCTGCACGCCGCTCGGCTGGGGGCGCTGCTGCCCCGGCCCCGCCCCCGGGCCCGGCCCCGCCCCCGGGCCCGGCCCCGCCCCCGGGCCCGCCCCACCGCCCGCGCGCCCCCGCCGCCGACCCCCGCGGCGGGGCCGCGCGCGACCGGCGCTCGCCGCGGGGCCGCCCCTGAGGGCAGGAGGGGAGCGGCCGCGCGCGGGGTCCGAGCACCGAGGGAGTTGCTTCCGCGGAGAGTCCAGTCGCGAGGCCAATCTCGAGAGGTCATGGAAGAGTCGGGGAGAGGAGGGGCCCAGCTGGTGCAAATGCTCAGGGAAGGCCGGCCTAGCGCGCGGCGGCCCTGTGCTGAGAGCGGCTCCCAAAACGCTGTCAGTGCGCTTTGCAGACATTGCATAGAGGAGAGGACGACGTGGGGCCGTGTTTTAGCTTCCTTTGTAAGGACACAGGAAAACCAGCCTCTACGCCTGGGCGGGGTAGGGGGAGCGATTTTATGAGTTACCTAAAATGTCCCCATGGCTGGGGCGCTGCCACTCAGGCCACTTTCCTCCTCCCCGATGCAGGGCTCCCTCAGCCCGAGAGGGCCCGCGGGAGCATTCTGAGAGTATCCTGGAGTCATCTAGTCTTGCCTCCAAGGAGTGGTGGGCTTATTTGTGCGGAGAAAAAACGGATCCCTTAATGGGGTGAGATTTTTCCTCCTTGCATTGTTCCCATTTCCGCAGTTTCACTTGGCCTCGATTTTCTTCCAGAGTAATGCACCAAATGTAATTAGCTGGAGAGCGTTTGATGGCGCAGAATCGTGGTTTGAAGATGTTTACGCTCTATGCCGGACGCGTTTGATGATGTTCACTTCGACACAATTAATTTTGCAACGTTCAGAAATGTGCCAGATGGAGCCCCTGGCACGCAGAGTCACAGGGCTCTGCAGACACACCTTCAATAGGAAGCCAGCTTGTTTGTTTCATTTGTGATTTATTTGATGCACCAGCACCAAGGCCAATGTGTTTTTTAGAGACCTTTGGCTGAAATTCCAGAGCAATTTCTAAATTAGCAAAACGAAGCTTATTTTCTGAGATAACATTTCCCTGTTGATAATGTAACTAAAATGGGCGCAAAACACCAGCAAGTACATTGATTGAAAAGTAGACTCCTTAAATGAAAATATGTGTTTCACAGTAGGACATGGTCCCCACTAGTTTTCTAAGGGCCAGCTTCATCTGTGTGCACATTTTGAACGCCAAAACGAAATGTTTCCCCCATTATCCCTGAGACCTAGTTTGCAAAACAGTCTTCTACTATGTGTACTGGAACCCCTGTTTAAGACGTACAACGTTGCTTTTTCCGTTACCCTGGTTCTTGAGTCCTTGGTGGTTTGGGAAATTTATCTTATTTTTTAATTTTTTAATGGACGAAGGGGTTCAACAAAGGCACAAGTGCCTAGGGTCTAAGAAAATCGTGATGCAGCCCCTACATGGAGTTGAGAAATTCCTTTCATAGGAAAAATTTGTAGTTAATTTTAAGCATATTACATAGAATGCTAACTTCTGTGACTTTGTTTTATATATATAAAAGGAGAAAAAGATACAAAGAAAAAAAGAGAGAGAGACAGAAACATTTGGGGGAATAATAATGCCTAGCATCTATTGGATACATACTGTGTCTGGCACCATCCATCACCTCATTTGATCTGCACAACACACCTGTAAAATAGGTACTGTTATCACATTTAGGGGTTGATGCAGGTTTTATGAGAAATTTATGCAGTTTGGGTGGTCCTCCCAAAGGAAAAAGAAAAACAAAACAATATAGCACACCCAAGCTGCTCCAGCACTACCCAACCCAAGGGAAAGTGACAAAGGGAAAATCCAAATAGAAAGAGACCTCAATCTCAGCTGATGGTTAAAATATCTTACTTTTGCCAGCTGTACAAAAAGATGACCACCTGAATGTATTGCTAGGTCTCCTGCCAGGGTCTTGGATGTGGGGCTGGAAAGATGCCTTAAAGCTTATGCTTTGATTAGCTAATTGCCTCCGATGTATACCCCCATTTCATAGGTCAGGAAACTCAGGAACTTGCCACAGCTTCTAAGGAGCACCTTGGTGCCCGCACCGTGCTGAGGTCTGAGGTCTGGTTTGAAAAGCGGTGTTAGACATACTTTTCATGAGAAATAATGGATTTTATATTTCCATAACAAAACCAGGGCTTTAAAAATATGTTAGCAATTTTCTGATTATGACCAGAAACTCAGTGTGCAGTACTTGATATGATCCTGCTATCTGAGTTGATAGTAGTAAAATCTCCTTAACTATTGTTTAAAAGGTGAATTAATCACTGTGGATTCTTAAAGGAATTTCAACTCAATTTTGCATGCCACAGATTGACACCATTTTTATTTCCCTTGTCATAGACCAGTCTATATTGTAAATACTATTTTATATAATAATTACTTTTTCTTTTTACAAAGAAACCTAAGATGTTGCAAACTAAGTATCAGAACATAAAGTTGTTTCATTTGAAGTTTATGTTGTATAATATGAAGAGTCTGACAGTAGTTCTCATTCAATGTTTGTTGAACAAATAATGAAATGGAAATGATTACATAATTAGAAGTAAAAAGGTAGATTATATAATAAGCTAAAATTGAATGGGAATGAAGCAGCAAAAAAGTTGAACTTAAACTACTTTCTGGATAAGCAGAGCTGATTTCTTTGTTAAGTATTTTATGCCCAAGATTTGTGCTCTTCTTTCTAGCTATTGGCTTTTCTTTTCTCCCTGCATTTCTGTTTCATTCATAAAAAAAATTTTTTTTGTAAATAAGATTTCATTTGAAATGCTTAAATATAAAAAAATCTTTAAGTGAAAGAAAAATCATAATCACACCTGTAATGAAAATTTTGGAAATGAAAGGCTTTATTCTTTGAAAGGATCAATCACTCACAAAAGTAGCAAATGTGAGATGATGGGGTTTTGTTATTAAATTACTCATATCTTGGCCCATACGCAGGCTTCTTGGGATGTGTGATCTAACATGCGTACTGTTTACCAATCAGTGGGACAAGATATGGCTTTGTTCCTGGAAGAAATTTTGGAAACAAATAAAAATCTACAAATTAAGCATAGTTATTAGCCAGCGAATAGTTGAAATGAGTGAAGCTGTTCTTCATTTTAAGCCTGACTAATAAATGTAGATTTAAATTGCTTTATTTTAGAGCACACTTTTGGACAAGATACAAAACTTTAATTAGATATATGACAAGAAGATACATGAGAATAATCAGCTAATTTTCTCTAGATGTTATGTTCTTTACCCAAAGTGGTTTGGAATGTTATTTGAGGGGCACGAAAAATGCAATAAACACCATGAAAGATATTATCTTCCCTGGATTCTGTTTAAAATATTCTCTTTCAAATAGAAAGATTTCAGGGGTGTTATGTAAACTATTTTGGTAAATTATTATATCCCCAGCATGGCCACAACAGGATTGCATTTTGTCTTTTGCTTATTTATACTGTGCCTTCTTTCAAAGAGACTTAAGGTGGTTTACAATGAAAGGCAAATATTAAACAAAAAAACAAAAACAAAGAAATCTTCTGGCTAAGACAAACAATAGCATTTGAGCACAAAACGTAGCTCCAGGTTTCCCCACAGCCAAATGAAATAGGGGAAATGAAGGTTTTTGTAGCTCATTGTCAAGTGCAAGGAATCATAAAGCAGAATTTATTTAGCAGAAAGTCTTTTCTGGCTCAAACTTGGAGAGGAATTTGTCATAAGGGTCCTTATATGACGGATATTCAAACGTCTAAGTTAACAGGGACGCTGCACAACACATCATTGGTTTTGGCCATCTTTTGATGACAGGCAGAGCTGATATATTTTTTTCTGGTGAATAACTTTGAAATTGCTATTGTTGAAAGTAAGTAGTGAGACTCCTATAGAGTCATTTTTTTTTATTCTGCCCTACGAAGGCAAGCCAAGGACATAATATCAAATCTTGGTTTTCCCAGTTTCTTTCTTTATAAAAAGGACTAATTAAAAGTACCTATCAGGGCTTCCCTGGGGGCGCAGTGGTTGAGAGTCCGCCTGCCGATGCAGGGGACACAGGTTCGTGCCCCGGTCCGGGAAGACCCCACATGCCGCGGAGCCTGCGCATCCGGAGCCTGTGCTCCGCAACGGGAGAGGCCACAACAGTGAGAGGCCCGCCTACCGCAAAAAAAAAAGTACCTATCAGAGGGTGGCAGAGAGGACAAATGAGTTAATTTCTATAAAACCTCTTACCGTGCTGCGTTGAATATTCTATAGTTTTCCTCAGGCAAGGGGTGTACATAATAGTTTTTCCTCCCTTCTTATAATGTCTTTCATGGTATACCACCTCAAATCCCTCTTGGAAGAATGCATGGTATATGTGCCTGACAAAAAGTAAGCAGTAAATATTAGCTACAGATGGTATCATTATTACCACTTCTAAATCTGTCAAAGCAGGTAGATGAGCCTGTTTGGGGCTACATGTAGTAGGAAGGTGGTTATAAATCCTGTTATCCTCAGTGGGTAAAGCTTAGGAATTAGAAATTGTTTGATTTGAGAAGCGCTGAGTAAGGGGGGGGGGTCCTTTCCCCCGAGAGACTAACATTTAGTTAACTCCCTGGGTCCTAAGACCTGGCACCTCAAGAATCCTGTTAAAATTCTTATACTTCTGAGAGGTTAAAAGTCCTAAGCTGTTAACCCAGAGCCAGAGCCTAGGGTTGGGGAGGGAGTACCAGGAGTGTGGAGAGAGCCACTGAAGGCAGGAGAGGACACCACTAGCAAATCCTCTCTTTCTGGAATAAACCCTGCCTGCCCCCTCTGTTCTGCCCCCTTCTCCATCCCTCCCTTTAGGTCCCAGGGAACTGGTGTCTGATTGAAACTTCATTTCAAATCCTTGCCATCCTCTCACTCAGTCACTTTCCTGTTTCTCTTCCTGCCTCTCCCATCTTCTCTTTTCTGCATATGTGTCCACTCACATCACACGTCTTACCTTTCGGTCCTCCATCCCTTCAAATTTTATCTCTTCCTTTTGACTTACCAAGCTCTCTCCTCTGTCCTTGCTTTTCTCTTTCTTTCCCTATTTTCTTTACGTGTTGTCTAGAGTCACTGAGGGGCAACATAAAACATTCAAATTGATGCTACATTATTCCTTATAGTCCATCATAGACCCAGAATCCTGTGCTCATATTCTCAGTTGAGCTAATGGATCTCACAAAAGAGCTATTTACTCCAATCTCGGTGGTGATATTAAGCCCATTATTTAATTTGTTCCTACACTTACTGCACTCAGCGTGTTGCCAGAGGCATCTTGCACAGATGGAAAAAGAAGCCAAAAGATTAAGGAATTGAGCTGCAGTCAAGCCAGAGGTAGTGGAGTGGTTCGAAATCAGACCCAGATTCCTTAAATCCTTGAATGTATTATTCTAACTAGTGCACTTAATCCACAGCCTTCAATGTACTGTACAAGACCAAAAACTCTAAAACCAAAAGAGAGTTTTTGCTTCCAATTTCTGACTGTGGAGAATTTTCAGTGGTTACATACTTGCCAGCAGAATTAACTGAAGGTCTCTAACATGAGGTAGCTGAAAAATAACGTCAGTTAAATAATTAATTTTAATAACTGCAATGTCCCTGGAGTTTCCTTTGGACACCTAATCTGATACACCGCCTGGGTCTCATATTGGAAAACAGAAGTGGCCATCACTGTGGCAGCTCCGGCCAACTGCGACATTGCTGCTGCTGATTTCCCTGCTGGAACTTAAGGTAACTGAGGACACCACTCTCAAAGAAGTCTGCAGCTCTGAGATTGTTTTCTGTGACATGCCCAAGAAATCTGGGTTGGTTTTCTGGCTGTTTAATCACAGAATCTTACACTCAAAGAGCTGACAGAAACCTTAACGCTACCTAAATTAAGACACCATCCAATTCAAACTCGAGTGCTCATAGAATCTCATTCTACCCACCTAGATAGGCCTAACCTGGACTACATCGATTAATCTAAGCTCACTAGATATTTTTCTTAACGCTGGGAAAGAGAAACAGGTGTACCTGTGACCCTCAAGTTGAGAGATGAGTTCTGATTGGTGATTAACATGAATAGTCTCAGCTCTAGGCACTTTCTTTGTGTTATAGGTATTAGTCCCACTTATAGGTGAAGAGACCGAAGCTCAAAGAAGTAAAGTAACAAAGATTTGAATTCCAGTCTAATTCGAAAGTCATTATAGTGATTTAGAAGTCACTGGCTAAAAGTAGTGTTCAGAACACTTACTTGCTAGATACCAGCAATGAACATTTATTGAGCACTTACAGAGTGCCAGGTACCAGTGTACCAACTCACTCCATCCTCTCTGCAACCCTGTGAATTGCAGGGAGGGTTGTCACCCCCATTTACAAAGGAGGCCACGCAGACATTGACAACCGTGTAATTGACAACCATGTAATTCAAACCCCCCCGCAGTCTGCCTCCAAAACTTACACTCCTAATTACTGGACGCTGTGTTCCATAACTATCAGTGCCAGTCTGACTGCTAACCCTTTTGCCGCTTCTAGTTTCAGGACCTTCACTAGGATCTCACCTACAATTTGTTGCTGCTGTAGGTGAGGTTCTGACAAAGCTGAGCTTTGACCGAGTGCTATACAGAGCCCTTCTCAATCTGAAGGCCTGGTCTGAATGTTCTCCAGTCTCTCCTTAGCACAATTTGCTCCTCTCCTTTTCCTGTCGGCACGAATCTAACTCTTTCTCTCGTTACATCCCTGTTTCGGATTTTATTACTCAGTGAGATAGATGATGTGCTATTTCTTCTGGGTATTATTTGCATTCTGCCATCTCGTACAGGACTGTGTCTGCGGGGCCTGGCCCATCCCACTGTCCCCAACCTTCTCCCCTCTGCACTGAGACCCCACGATCAGATTTTCACACTACCGTTTACCTCTGTGGGGTTACTGCTTCCCTCCAAATGAAAGTGTCTCTGTATTCAAAACCCCAACAGCCAGGAGCATCCCCAGATGCTTCCAATGGATTTAAAGAGAGTGTAGGTTTTGCTTCTGCCGTACGACAACATTTTTACACACAGCAGTTTTGTTAGGAGTTTCTTAGAATTACACAAGAATTATATTTATTGAGCCCTGGATTTTCAGTACATTGGTCCATCTTTAGGAAATAAGAAATTTCACCTAAAGAGAAAAGAATATCAATAATTCACAAATACAGTTTTCAGTATAATAAACATCAGTGAAGACTGATCAATGACGATTCCTTTCCTGCAAGTGGTAGATATGCAACCCTTACTAAGTTTGCAATGCAGGGCAAAAAAGGGGTTGGGGAGAGAGCATGAAAGAATATAAAATCTTTTAGATGGCCATGGAGATTTGTGATCAGGGCTGTGGAAGGAAGATCAATCCTAAATGAAGGGATGTGTGACGGGCAGGTTTATGAGGAAACATAAGATGGGATAAAAACATTCCTCTGTCATCAATTTTAGATTTTTAAATTCAATATTCAATACATATTCATTGAGCACTTACTACATACAAGTGCTAAGGATACAACAGTGAGCAAAACAGAGCCCTTATACTCATGAAGTTTGCATTGTAAGACCCTTTCAAAACATAGAGTGTAATCAATTTCCTATTAGTTTAGTATAAATAGTTTTCTATTGCTCTCTGTTTCTCAATTTTTGTTCCTGTCATATCACTAGATTAAGTTTCATACTTAAATGCTTAAAACCTTAACATTTGATTTCTCAAAGACCCAAGGTTAATTACAGCTCACAAAAGTATTAGAAATTAACATGTACTATCCAGCCTAAAATATATAGGAAATTTGTTGTTCCTTTGATTTTAAACCTTTTTTATTGGCTAAAAGTCAAAATAAAATATGCATACATCTTAGCTGGCTTAAAATCAACGCTTTCTTTACTTTAGGTATTTTCTAATTGCTATTCAAGGGAGAGGGAAACAAAAGGATTGTTTTTTTTTTTTTTTCCCAGCCACTAACACAGCAATAGATCTACATATTAATATTATTTTTATTCTTAGTTCCCTTATCTTCTGTCTCTATACTCTGGCTCACTAGTTTCCAAAGATGTTACGAAGTTAATCCGAGTCTTATGAAAAAAGGGACTCCCTAATCAGAGAAGTTTGGGTGACAATGGGTTAAATAAAGTCAAACAGCTTTTTAGATTATAGGCCATTGTAGAGCCATTAGTTCATTACAGATCTCCAATTATAATATAATGTGATGTGATGCAATGTGATAATACAATATAACATAATATACGGTGTAGAGGACACCGCCCAACATTCATTCTCCCATGTTTCCATAACAATATCCTGATTTCCCATTAGAGAGCCACCCCTACCCCATTCTTAGTCCTTCAGTTCTGGGGGTCCATTTCCCATTGCCTTGCTTTAGAAATGGTCATAAGATGAGCGATGTGCTGGTAAGTATTTAACAACCAATTCTCCACAGAAAAAAAGCCTTGATTTATAGCATTTGCCAATTTCCACGGTGTAAATACTCCCACTGTGGCCAGTTTCAAGCTACCAAGTGAAATTACTGAATGTGGAGTTGGGAAGAGATGTGCAGAGTTGAGTTGTAGGGGCCTCTAGCACACCATATCAGATACATCCCAGACTCAGAATCAGAACACATACCTCTGGGTGTATGATGCAAGCCAGACCAGCTCCTTAGGTCTGATTCCTTGAATTTATTTTTTTTGGTGGGGGGAAACTGCTGTGGAAGAGGCAGTGTGTTTAGCTGGGTTTGCTGATTGAAGGAATTGGAACCAGTTCTGGTGATCTACTTGCCACTTGGTCCATTTAAAAGGAGACTGGCTGAGAATGCAGTAACTCAGAGAACAGAAGGACAGAGCTGAGAGGTGAAGAGAGACCAAGTTCTGGTATTGCTCTTTGAGCCCCTGGATCTGGACCAGCCTGAGCCTCTGGACTTGCAGTTACGAGAGCCATTAAGTCCCCTTCCCCTTCCTTCCTTTCTCTGTCTCTCTGTCTCTGTCTCTTTCTTTGCTTATTTATTTATTTTTCTTTTTTTTTTTTTTTTTTTGGGGGGGTACGCGGGCCTCTCACTGCTGTGGCCTCTCCCGTTGTGGTGCACAGGCTCCGGACACACAGGCTCAGCGGCCATGGCTCACGGGCCCAGCCGCTCCACAGCATGTGGGATCTTCCCGGACCGGGGCATGAACCCGTGTCCCCTGCATCGGCAGGCGGACTCTCAACCACTGAGCCACCAGGGAAGCCCTACTTTTCTTTTATTACATCTGTTTGGATTGGGTTCTGTTCCATTGAAAGAATATGGCCATGCTATTCTTTTTTTCAAAGAGCCTCTCATGAGACTAATATTCCCCAGAGCAACTTGGGAACTGCTGTTCTAGCTTATTCTCCTCCATTCACTTTATAGGGTACTTCCCTGATTCTCCACTTCTCTGTCTTTACCTAGAAACCTGAATTGGTAACTGTCTTCTAAACTTCTGATGTGACTATTCTAAAGACTGTTCAGATTCAACATATTCAAAATGAAACGCATTTTTCTTTCTACTGAAAGTACACTCCTCCTATGTCCCTGGTTTTCATTAACTTATACACAAATTATGTTCCTGACCAGAGATATAACAGAGGACACAGTTCTTGTCCTCATGGAGCTCTCAGTCTAGAGGGAAAAGCACACCATCAAATAGGTAAATAATACAATGTCGATGTCAAACTTGAAATAAGTACTTTGGAAAAAAAATAAAGTGGGTTTGAGGGAACAGAAAATGACAGAGGTTGCTATTCTAAATGGGGTAACTGGGGAGGCTTCCCAGAGAAGGAATTTTTGAACAAAGAGGTATAAATTAAATGAGAGATGGAACCTGGGGACCAATATGTGCATGGCTGAATGTTCCAGAAATGCAAAGAGGCCAGGGTGGCTGGAAAATGGGGAGCATGGGAAGCATGGAGAGGTTGAAGAGGCATCAGGGGGCCAGGTTAGGGGGTGCATTGTAGGGAGGATAAGGACTTTTAATTTTCTTCTGTATGTGATCCCTCTGGCATAAGTGTGAAGAGTGGCTCATCCCTGTGATGGTCAAGAAGAGAGACAGGGAGGTCATTGATGGGCCCTTTACGGTTGTCCAGTGGAGACACCATGCTAGCTTCGATGGTGATTCTTCTAGCTACCTTAGTTGGGCATCTTTGACTTGCCTTCTCTTTCACTTGCTACATACCTGCAGAGATGCCCAGCTGTGGGTTTTGTTCCCGCAAAGCACCAGGCAGCCATTGGAAGCAGGCTGAGTTTGCCAGGATGAAGACTTAAGGCAGGAAGGAGGAGGTTGATTAGGGAGCGCTCTTGGGATAACAGCCTTTCAAAGCGCAAAGGAAGGAGGCAGGACCGGGCAGAGAAAAAAGTTCAACTGCAGTGCAAGGAGTTCCGAAGCTGGGATGATGCTTCAGATCTGTCCCCAGCTGGAGTGAGGGGTAGGGGCCTTTATACACCTGCAGCAATCAGTCACTGGATGCCAGTCATCCCGGCAAGAGGGCATGACCTTGGATAAAGGGGCTTGACGGCTGAGGGCTCTCTGATGGCAGCACTCCCGGTGACTTGGAGAGTAAGACCTTTGTTCCTGAAGGGGAGTCTGGGCACTATATCACAATATCCACTACACCATCCCGCTTTACATTTGTTACTGAAACTGCCCTGATTTAATTTCTCATTCCACCTGCTTAGGCCATATGGCCCACCATGCTACCTCCAGAATTATACTCCAAGGAAAAGCCAAATTGCTCCTCGTTGCCTATAGAATTACATTTAGTCTCCTGAGCACAGTGCTCAGAACCTTCTAAAAGCCACCCATCATCTCCCTACTGCCCGTCTCACAATCTATGCAGACAAGCCTATTTGGCACACCGTATAATCCACGCTGTTGCTTGAACCTGAAATGTTCTCCTCCCACTTTATCTATCAGAACTACATCCTTCAGGGCTCACTCAAATTCTACCTTCTTCTTTCCCCAGAATTTCTATTCTAGTAACTCATTCCATTCTGCCGGGATGGAGTTGCTTATTTCTTAGCTGGGTAAGCACAGTAATGAAGTCCTCATCATTTCATCCCCACTTAGTCCCCAGCAGCATTTAGCAGAGTGGGCTCTCCATAAATGTGGGGTGACTTGGACTATTTCAGCTTTCATCAAAGGCTAGACAATATCCTGAGATGGAAGTAGAGCAGAGTGGTCAAGCAGGACTTCTGGATCTCTACTACCTGGGTTCAGATTTGGCTCCGTCACTTTCTAGGTCCATAATCCTGGGCAAATTTCACCTTTTATGACCCAGTTTGCCCATCTGTAAAATCCTCATTTCCATAATCATTACACCTACTTCATAGGGTTGTTGTCAGGATTAAACGAATTAGTATAACTAGAGCATTTAGAGCAGTGGCTGCTACTTAATAAGCACATATAAGTGTTGGCTCATAATAGGGTCTGTGTCACACCAGTTGACCCGCGCTTACCCGTGCTCATCAAGACAGCCACAGAGGAGACCGCTGCCCGCTCTAAGCATGATATATTTAGTGAAAGGGCCTTCACACAGCCCTTCTGCAGGGAAACCTGTTAACAGAGATCTTGTTTCCCTCTTATGAACATTCCTTTAATGAGTGAGGATATTCTTGCAAAATGTTCTGGAATTCTCTGCTCTCCTGGGGCCCTTTCAATCTGGACATGGACCTGGTTTTATAATGAACATTATGCACTTTTCCAATGTTGCAAGCACAAAGCATAACATTTTGAAGTGAACAGATTTACAGACACTTTTTTTTTTTTTTTTTTTTTTTGCAGTATGTGGGTCTCTCACTGCTGTGGCCTCTCCCGTTGCAGAGCACAGGCTCCGGACACACAGGCTCAGCGGCCATGGCTCACGGGCCCAGCCGCTCCGCGGCACGTGGGATCTTCCCGGACCGGGGCACGAACCCGCGTCCCCTGCATCGGCAGGCAGACTCTCAACCACTGCACCACCAGGGAAGCCCTCACAGGCACTTTTGAACTGAAAAGATCTTTAGAGTTCACCTAGTCCAGGAGACAAGAAAACAAGGACTACTCTAACTGATAATACAAACTTGGATAATACAAACTTATCCAAGTTGTTAAAGGACAAAGCTACTCAATAACATTAACCAGCTTTTGCCCAAAGAGACTACTTTCTTCAGCATGTATAACTCAAACAAAAGTAGATCGAACTTGCTAACTCTTCATAGAACAAAAAATGAAAGGTTTAATTCTCAGACTTATTGTTTAATTGAAAATTTCTCCTTGATTTGGTACAATACCTAGTAGTTTCATACTTAGCTTTTCTTGTGAGAACAAATAGTGTCCATTATTATTCAGTTACGTATTCATTCATTTACTCAAAAGATATTTGTGGAGTGCCTTTTATGTACCAAGCAGTGAACTGAAAGTTGGAAACTTTTAAAATGAATCAGCCCTAGTGTCCTGAGACTGGCCCACCTCTGTGGAATCTGTGTGTCTGCTGGGTCATTCAAATTCAAGGGACTTCAGAACATGGGTTCAGGCTAGGAATTGACCTTTATCAGCCAAAGGTTAAATATCGTCAGTCGCAAAGTCATACGTATACAGCCAATATACAATCGGCATACAACCATATATACAACCAATTCTTATTAAGTGAGAATGGTTCTCTAAAAACAAGCAAATGCTGCAGACTGGTCTCTTCCTCCCTCTCTCTCTTTCTACCACTGATTGAGCTCCACAAAATCCAGGACCAAAAAAGATGGCATTCCAAATTCTGTAGCACAGCATCATGCTATTATAACACAATAACAGTGCAGATGTTATCATGTTTCTCTGATATGTTAATAAGTGTTAGATGAAAAAAATTTTCCATGGTCACATCAATTTGGAAAATTCTGGTGCAAGAGCATTAAAAAGGTTTCTTGCAGTGTGTTTCATTTCCTGAACCTTTTTTTTTTTTTTTTTTTTTCTTTTGCGGTACATGGGCCTCTCACTGTGGTGGCCCCTCCCGTTGTGAAGCACGGGCTCTGGACACGCAGGCTCAGGGGCCATGGCTTACGGGCCCAAGCTGCTCTGCGGCATGTGGGATCCTCCCGGACCGGGGCACGAACCCATGTCCCCTACATCAGCAAACGGGCTCTCAACCACTGCGCCACCAGGGAAGCCCAATTTTTTGCACTTTTAACTTGCTTATATGAATCATGCATCTCTACGAGGGGATAAAGTATTTGACCTAAGTCAAATTAATTTGCCTACGGAACCCTCTGTTTGCAGTGCATTGTCCATGAATATTTCTGAACCCAAGCCTCTATAATCCACCATCCATTAGGTACTGCTTTTTTTTAATTAAAAAGAAATCCTTTTTTTTATATAAATTTTTTTTTTCTTTCCTTCCCCTTGCAGTACGCGGGCCTCCCACTGCCGTGGCCTCCCCCACTGTGGAGCACAGGCTCCGGACGCACAGGCTCAGCGGCCACGGCCCACGGGCCCAGCCACCCTGTGGCACGTGGGATCCCCCCGGACCGGGGCACAAACCCACGCCCCCTGCATCGGCAGGCGGACTCCCAACCACTGTGCCACCAGGGAAGCCCCTAAAAAGAAATCCTTTTATAGTTTAAGCCTATCTTTCATATCATATAATATTTCATGTTATATCTTAATATTATTTTTATAGAGGAAAATGACTCAAAATCATCAGTGTAAGAATCTTATCTGTACTTGAAGATTGTTATTAAAGCACTCCTCTGCATATGTGCTACCAGCTGCTGATCCAGCTCTCATGGCAGACATCTCCAATCCATCAAAGAACTCTTTCCGTGCAGATCTGAAAGAGGTATGAAATCTTTCTCAATGCCAGGCTTTAGACAACAATTTCCAATCCATGAAATTTGGCCTGCTAGATTGAAATGACCTTGCCTTCATTGTTAACAATATCCACCCCTTACACTGTGCCTACTCTGTGCCAAGAATTTTGCGAGTGCTTTTACTTAGGATCCCTCACTTCATCTCCATTTTGACTGCTGTCACACTGGCCAGCATCTCTCACCCAGACTATTTCAATCGACTCCTAACCAATCATATTGCTTCCTTCTGCACTAAGAGAACAATGTGAAACACTTCCATGGTCTCTAAGGCCGGCAGGTTTCGGACCCTCCCCAATCTCTACATGTATCACTCTACTGAGGTGCAGTCATGGATCCACAGCTGGATTGGCAAGTCTGAAAGCTCAGCCTTCTTATTCCACTATGAGGGGATGAAGCCCTAGGGAATCGAGTCATGCTAATCAACTCGCCAGAGATGGATGTGTATGCACAATGTTAATTTATTAATTTACAATGAGAAGTGGAGCAATCCAACCAACCAGATGTTCGTGTTGGCATGTTTATGACCTCTTTCTGGAAGCTATAAAGAGTAATCATTGAGAGCTTGTGGGCTGGTATCAGACTGCCTGAGTGTGAATCCTGCCTCTGTGCTAACTAACTGGGTGATTTCAGGCAAGTGGGTCAGTGTTGCTTTCAGTGTCTACTTCCCTATCAGTAAAACTGGGATAGTAATAAAACATACCTCCCTGGATTGTTGGGATGAGGATTAAATGAGAATATATACTTGTTACGTCCTGCTTAGAATGGATGTTGGTACATAGTAACACAATAAATATTAGCTACTGTTACTAGAGTGGAGATCTACTCAAACTAAGTTAATATCAGAGCAAAAAGAATTAAACAATATTAAACAGATTTTTTTTCAAGTTGTGTTAACTTCATAAATTCCTATTTATGTATTCATCCATTTAATAGTTATGGATACTCAAATAATTTCATACACTATGAGATTCACTTGGTAGTCCCACATCCCATAAATGTAAATGAATTCACGGATAAATATGGAAATGCACAAATCAATCTGTATATTTGCACGTATCCGATTTTGTCCATTTCCCAGCTCTCTCCTTACTTTCAGTTTAAAACCTTTAATAATCAATTGTTGGGCTTCCCTGGTGGCGCAGCGGTTGAGAGTCCGCCTGCCGATACAGGGGACACGGGTTCGTGCCCCGGTCTGGGAGGATCCCATATGCCGCGGAGCGGCTGGGCCCGTGAGCCATGGCCGCTGAGCCTGCACGTCCGGAGCCTGTGCTCTGCAACGGGAGAGGCCACAACAGTAAGAGGCCCGCATACCGCAAAAAACAAACAACAAAAAAAAACAATTGTTATAAATTTCATCACTTAAAAAGTCTGCCTGCCCCTCCGTCTCATCTCTCCCTGCTCCTCCATGTGCCTTCTGTCTGCACACTCACTGTCTCTTTTCCTCACACCTGCCAAGCTTCTTCCCTCCTTAGATTTCCCTTGTGCTGTTTCATCTGCCTGCATTTCTCACCCCAACCCTTGTCCTGGCTCATGTCTGCTTGGCCTCAGGGAAGCCTCCCTGACCCCCAGACTAGGTTAGATCCCTTCATTGAACTTACCATAATTGTAATTAACTGATCATCGTTCAGTGTATTATTCCCAGTAAAATCAATGAGGACAAGGACACTTCTTTTTTGTTCACCGCTGAGTCCCCAGAACCCTGCACATAGGTGGGTATTCAATCAACAGGTGTTGAATGAATGAATTTAATCTTCTCAACAGCCTGTATTTCCTGCAATGGAAAAGTCAAAGCTTCGAGCTGTCAAGTGATGCACCCAAGTCACACAGTCATATTTGGTAGAGCAAGGTTCACACTCAAGTCTTTCTGACTCCTACCCAAGCCCCTTACTACCCCACATGGCTGCCACTTGATTTCTGCAAGTTACATGCCTATCTACGCACATTGTTCTCTGTAGCTTCAACTACACTCTACTTTGCATCCTTGCTGTCGCAGTGTTTTCTATGCTGGGCTCTGGGCTTTTTCTTTCATTCTTGAACTAATCCAAATCTTCCCTATCATATTTATACAACTTGTTTACTGGTCTAGTTATAACATGCTACATTTCATCTTATTAAGACATCTTTTCTCTCCTACAACCCTGCAATTCCACTCCTAGATGTGTACCCATCAGAAATGTGTACATGTGTTCACTAAAAGGCATGTACTGGAATTTTCATAGAGCACTACTCGTTAATAACCTGAAACTGTAAACTATCCAAATGCCCATCCAAGTAGAATAGACTATTTTATCTTCACACAATGGCATATTATATGACAATGAGAATGAGCAATCTACAACTTTACGTGACAGTATGGGTGAATCTTACAAACATAATGTTGAGGGAAAAAAGTCAAGCACGTATTATGTGATTCTACTTATAAAAAGTTCAAAAACTGGCAAACTAATTTATAGTATTACAAGTCAGGATGGTGGCTACTCTTGGAAGAGTAATGATTGGAGATTGGAGGAAATGGTGAAGGTCTTCATGACACCGATGACGTTCTGTTTCTTGATCTGGGTGCTAGTTAGGTATTGGTGCTTTGCTTGCGGAAATGCACCAGCATGTGCATTTATAATGTGTACACTGTTCTTTATGTAAAATAGACTTCAAGAACAGGTTTTATGAAACGACTTCATATCTGTTTGTTTCTGACTACTTCAATTTACAGAGACTATTTTGAAATCTAATGCTAGTGTCCGACCTGCTGGCCACTATTTGCCCAGATGGGAGCTTCCTGTGCATGTAAAGAGCCCACTTTGAATTGTTTAAAGTCTCACTTGGAAACAAACAAACAAACAAAACCCAGTGGTGTCAACCAAAAATGTCTCCAGACATTCCCAAATGTCCCCTGGGAAACAAATGGATCCCAGTTGAGAACCACCGGCTTAAAATGGCTTAGGTGATTTCCTCACCTGCATCCCTCACTGGCTTCCTCTCTCATCTTCCTTTCTGCCCCTCACTTGTACAAATCCAGCCATCTGGCCTCCTTGCTCTCCTCTGAATACACAAGACATGCTCTCACTCACTTCTGCACCAACTGTTTCCTCTGCCTGTAATGGTCCCCTCCAGGTATCTGTGGGCTCACCCCCTCACCTCCTTCAAGGATATGCTCAAAGGTCACCTTCTCAGTGAGGCTTTCCCTGGCCTCTTTATTTAAAATTTGAATCCTCCATACTCCCTGTCTCTCCACCTGGGTTTATCTTTCTCCAGAGCACTCATTGCCGGATAATCTGGCAAAAAGTTTATTTATTTTGTCTGATGTCTGTCTCCCTTATGAAAATATAAGATCCAAAGGGGCAAGAATTTTGTTTTCTTCTCTGCTCTATCCCATGCCTCGAACAGTGCCTGACACATAGTAGATGCTCAATTAAAACTTGTTGAATAAATGAAGGAATAAATAAATAAATGAATCCAATCTAGAGCCCAGTTCAGTGTCTGACATTCAAATGACATCCAGAATGCTTTAGGATTTAATCACTGTGCTTCTTCTGTCCTACTGTTCTTCTTGTAACCCCCATCCCCCAAGATTAGGGTCTACCCCTTAACTCCAGATGGCACCATGACTTTGGTTGACTAGCACTCTTGATTCTGACTACTTCCTTCCTTCCCACCACCTCTGGTCATGCTTAGCCCACCTGCCAGGATATTCACCTGCTCATGCCTCACATCCACCTTCCTAGTGCAGGCTACCTGTCTGGATCGCCACCTTCCTGTCCCTAGATTCTCTGGGTGTTGGGACCCTCTGTTGCCTCTCCTTCCCTGCCCCGAACCTGCACACTGTCCTCATCCCTTCTCTTCTCCCAGCAACATTCTCACCCACCACCTTCCCAGAGGTAGAGATGGGTCTGATCCCCAGTTCTGACATGACCTACTGATGTCCCCAACTCCACAACTTCCTTCTGTCAAAATCTTAGAAAACTCAAGAGATGACAGCTCTCGTTTCTCTGTTTATTTACCACAAAACCTGAAATTGTGGCAGGCCTTTCTTTCCACGAAAGGCTGCCTGAGTTTGCTTGCTTCCGCTTAACTTTAATGCGAGCCAGCACTCAGAGCTGTAGAAACCTGATACCATTCAGTAAGCGAACAACTGTAAACGCTAAGAGTCAAGATGCCGCAAGTGAAGGAGAACTTGGAGTCAAGGTTGGTCATCATTTTTGTTGCGTTAACGTGACAATAGACAGTTTCCTTGGCCGATATCACAATAATGTTAGCAGGGACTTCAACTTTACGTGACAGTATGGGTGAATCTTACAAACATAATGTTGAGGGAAAAAAGTCAAGCACGTATTATGTGATTCTACTTATAAAAAGTTCAAAAACTGGCAAACTAATTTATAGTATTACAAGTCAGGATGGTGGCTACTCTTGGAAGAGTAATGATTGGAGATTGGAGGAAATGGTGATGGTTTTCATGACACGGATGACGTTCTGTTTCTTGATCTGGGTGCTAGTTAGGTATTGGTGTTAGTAGTTAGTAGTTAGTTGCCTGTGATCAGCAAGAATCAAGTAACCAGACACATAATATTTCTACTTCAGGTTCGCTTGCATGCCTGTTGGGGGGAGGCATTTGGGACAAAAATCCAGATATACTCAAAGTAGAAACCTGTAAAACTTGGCAAAGCGACACTCTTAAAACTAAATTTTTGCCTAGAAATAGATCTGTGGACACATTCCCTAAGTGCTCACACAAACAAAACCATTGATGGAAACATAATGCGTTTGCCTGTGATAAAATTGAAGATCATTTATCAAACTGTCCATGGAATCCATGATTTGAACTGACACTGATGACATAAACAGATATTCGAGGTTATAAGAATCATGAATAGCTCAAGGAATTCAAGGACACTAGTTGAAAAGATGATTATGATTTGGTTTCTGGACATCTGGCCATGAGATCCAGCCAACCCACTCTCCTCCCTCTTCTCTCTTCCCATGATGACTTCTACCAGTTTTCCTACCAGCTACCAAAGGAAGGAGCTGACAGACATAAGCGCTCCATGCCCTTGAACTTTTCAGTGCTTGAGTGCTATGCGGGAGGACAGCCATCTGTCCCCCTCACAATGGCCAGGAGGCTGCGGGGGCAGGACAAGAGTCTGCTTTCCTGGCTTGTTCTCTGTGTTCTACACTGATCTGAAAATGATAAATACACTTGTTACTGTATCAGGCCTGCAGAGGAGGAAATGTGACGTGAGAAAGGGCAGAAACGGCTCAATCTCTGTGATCACACAAGTTATGTATGGATTATACACGTTGGAGCTACTTCTCTGCAGTCAGATGTTGAAATCTTAAGTGCTAAGGTTGTCAACATCTAGATAGAGTTTAATAGTCTTCCTAAATACACCTCATTTTATTAATTGTGCTCCCTTTATGTTTTGAGTGTTAACAAATAAAAGTGTTATGTTTTGATTTTTTACAAAAAGGAAGTGATATTTTTTTTAAAACCTCATGTTTGGAATTTCCCAAGTCTCTGGTAAAATGCCCAAATGTCTAGATCTTGGCAGAGTTCCAAATTGCCTCAGAAATGTCTCCACAGTGCTTCAGTGAATGGTGGCATAATGCAAAACATGTTGATCCTGTGTTGAGTCATTAATTAGTGACATTTATTGAACACTCGTTGTAGACAAGGCATCATACTAACACAGTATACAAACAAAAATAAGAGAAAGGGAGCCTAATTATACCAGGGGGACAAGCAGAGGAAGCTTTCTTTAGGGAAAAGGAAAAGGGTAATGGAGAAACAACTTTACTTATAAACTTCCTTACCTGAACGTTGTTCCCTGATAATGAATAAGTGAAAATACAAGCTATAAATAGAAAGACACAGCAAAATCCAAAACCTGTTTTTGTCAAGAGATTTGATGCAGAGCATCTTGGTTAATACTCATAAGTGAGTCAGTAAAGGTCATAATAAAGACTGAACTGCTTTTCTCTGTGATATTTTGAGAACTCTGTAGCAAACAGCTCTGATCTCAGCTTTTGGTAATTGACTTAAAGGGACAAGAGGTTGCCAGCATTTTTTCCCCTTAAACTTTATGCATCTATAGAAAATCTGGCCTCCATCAAACTAAATAATTATGAATTTCAAGCAAAATTAATTAGGTATGTAGGCTCAACATATCTAGTGGAAAAAATTCATTAACACACAACCTTGAAGTAGAAAACACAGGTTCCTATGACTGCACTTAGACCTAACTGCAGTCTGTAACATTGGGCTCCTTTCTGATATTTTCCCAAGAAGGAATAGGCACAGTTTGCTTAATTCAAACACTTTGGAATAAAATTGCTTGCTTTATTCATTTTAGAAAAAAAATATCCCCTTTGGGGGAAAGGAAAATCCAGTGTGTGAGTTCCCTTCCCTGTCAGATTGCTGATCCAGAGTAGAAGTATCATCAAGTCTATGGTAGACAGATTGAATTTTCCCTGCCCGGTTTTCATCATCCCCTTCCTGCTGGGAATAGCAGGAACTTTTTTCTTTTGGGGAACATTTGTGATTCAATAGCTGTAACCCATTCCTGTCTCCGGAGATGAACACATGGCCCAATAGGGCATTTCTGGCCACGATGACTGGGTCAAAGATTGGCCTTGACCCAAGCCAGACCAATGAGACCCAGTTTGGGGATTACTAAGTTGGTGGCCACCATCTTGCTCCTCATGGGAGAATCTGCCTGAGAGTGAAGCTAACACAGAGGAAAGCAGAGCTGAGAGATGGAAAAAACAAACAAACAAACAAACAAACAAAAAAGAACCCCAGGTACTTGAAGCTATCTTTTGAGCATCTAGATCCAACTATAAGTGAAACCCTGATTCTGGCTGACTGACATTCTTTACTCTGTCTACCTCCCTATTCCTTACCTGCTGGTCATTCCCTGTCCAACTTCTACCTGATCACATCCTGCCAAACTTCTCTGGTGCAAATCACCTGCCTAGACTCCCCCCTGCCCCCGTCCCCAGACCCTCCAGGTAGTGCCCTGCCTGGTGGGTCTTCCTCCCATGAGGACCTACACACTACCCTCATTTTGCCCTCTTACCTGCAACATCTCCCACTCCCAACACCTTTTCAAAGGCAGGTCTGGTCTCCAGTTCCAACATGTCCACCACGCTCAACCAGCAACTAAACTTCATTCCCTCAAAACCATGCACATTTTAGTTCTGTAACCAATAAATTTGGTTCGCTTCAGGCAGTTTGAAATCGGTTTCTGTCACTTGCAACTTGAAAGTCTTTGCTCTTGATAGGTAACAGAAGTTAATTTTTTCAAGCAGATTGATTTCTTTGGAAGAATCAAGGGTTACCTAGAGTCAGACTTTTTGAATATTATAGGCATTCAAGCACAGAGTAGCATTTGTGCACAAAATATTTTGCAGTAAAATATAATGAAATATAATGCATATAAACTAAAATGTGATGAAACTAATTATACATGCATCTAGTAATTCAAAAGAGGAGTCTCTACGGTGCCTCTTTAAACTGAAATGGCATTTCTTTAAATACATGTTATCATACAACTGGTAATTAAATGAGTGGCTTTAGAGCAACACTCTCAATTGTGGCTGACAGACCACCTGCACTGGTAATATCTTGGGAGACTGGTTTAAAATTCAGATTCCCTGGACACATTCCAGGGCCATTGAATCACAATCTCTGGGAATTAGGTCTCAGAATGTTCATTTTGGATGAAATTCCAGGTAATTTTCTAGGCATACAAGAGTTTGAGCACCATTTGCTTTAAGTCTTATTGCATATATATATATATATATATATATATAATATTTAATAAACTTTCAAGTGTTACTGTCTGAACCTAAAGAATAATTCAAGGAACATCTCATCATTGATAAGACTGAAACTGAATGGGCGCACCTATAAAAAGCAATAAGGTTCAGGTAATTTACAAATGCTTAGAGGCCGGTTGTAGTCAGCTCAGGCTAACTTCACTGTGGTAACAAATAACCTAAAATATTAACGGCTTACAACTTCAAGGGTTTATTTCTTATGCATTTCCATTTCCAACACAGGACACTCCAGAACTCAGGGCTATTGGAACAACCTTTCTCTAGGACATAGTTGAGTCGGTCTTGTAATGGAGGGTAAAGAGAAGAGGGTGACTGCAGGCTGGCTCTTAAAGTCTCTGCCTGGAAGCGACACACGTTACTTGCAGCCATATTCCATTGACCAAAGCAGGTCACATCACCATTCCCGTGTTCAGTGGAGTAGGGAAGGATAATCCTATAGAAGAGGATACTAGAGGGAGGAACAGCAAACATTTTGAACAGAAATATAATCTACCGCATAGGACATTTGATAAAGAATTTCATGTGTTCTTGAAGAAAATAATGGGGGGATCTACGGTCAGGTCAGTCTGGGGACTGCTGCTTACTCTAGCCCTCTCTGGAGCTGCACAATGTAAAGCAGCATACTAAAGGCTCTCAGAAGTCCTGCAATGGAAAAAAAATTGTAAGATTATTTAACCCCATGTTTCCAAGCTTTGTTTCCATGGATGCCTTTTTGAACACCGTCTCAACACACCTCAACAATCTGAAGTTCACTGGACAAAGCCGTCATTTGTGTGGTAGACAAAATAACATTTTCCTCGTCCTCTCCTACAAAGCATGCATGTGGGATGTTCCTAGCCAAATATTGTGTAATAACTTCTGTGTAGCTTCAAGCTATTCATGCGTTTAAAAAATTCTGGTATTTTACTAAGTCATTAAAAACCTTAATATTTTACTAAGTCTATGCAAATATCCTTCATGTTATTCCAACTAGTTGCAGGCTGTCGAAATTTAGTAGCATTACTGGAGAGCACTTAAGGAGTGAATCTAATAAGCCGGTTCTTCCAGGTATGATGAGAGTGTTCCAGAAAAGATTTTACTTTTAAGTCTTTCTCATTACCATGTTTGGAATTAGGCAATTCCTGTAAATTGAAGCAATGCCCTTTTTTTCCATTTGCGGGAACCTGTCATTTTAAAAGATCATAAGCAGTTCTGCCGTTATTAATAAGCATAAAAGTACTCAATTCTATGAGTGTCATGATGGGGGAGATCATTTCCTACTTTTTCTCTACCTCCATCCAATGCATCCTTGCACCTCCACTGGGATGCTGGTGATGTACGAGGTTTTTGCTGCTGTGTAAGTGGAGGTTCTTGTTTCTCAAAGTCATTGTGTGGCTGGAGCATGCCACAAGCAGAGGTGGTTGTGGTCATCTCCCAATTTTTCCAGTGTTAACCCTTTTATGGTGTTCACTGGTGGTGAACACCTTTATGAAAACCCATCCTCTGTTCTCTGATGCTTTTCTTTCCTGTATCACTGCCTCTCAGTCTTCCCCTGGCTCTTCCTCCTGATCTACTCCTTAAATTATTGGGTTCTTCTGACTCTTCCCTTGGCCTTCTCTCAACTCACTCTACACCTGCCAAGATGAATGAGTCCACTCGCTTGGCCTTCTGCCCCACCTGGATCTGTCTCCGCCTTGCTCCTCAGCTTTGGTACCATATACTAAGTGCTGACAAATCATCTCCACCTGTTGCTGCATATCGGCCTCACAATGAATGTATCCCAAACAAAACTCTTCATTTTCCTCCCGAACTTGTTCTTATATTCCCTGTTTCCATTCATTGTTTCACTACCTATTTAGTCTCCTGAGTAAAAAATGGGACGTTATCTCTGACCTCCCCATTTCTTCTACCCAAAGCTCCAACTCATGCCCACCTTCTGTGCAATCTCAGAAGTATGAGACTTGAGACTTCCTCTCTGTCTTCTCCACGTACTGCCTTGGTTCCGATGCTGGCCCCCAACTGCCTGAATTCTGAGTGTGTGGTGTCACGGTGAAGAGTGTGGATTCTGGCACCCAGACAGCTTGGGATGGAACTCTGACTCTAACTGCTTCTTGTAGGCTGACCAAGCCAAGTTATTTAACCTCTCCGTGTCTCAATTTCCTCTTCTACAGGGAAGGATCATTGCAGTACCTACCAAGTGGGGTTGTTGTGAAGATTGCTTTGGTAAATATATACAAAATGCCTGGCACAGAGTAAATGGGCAATAAATGTTAGTTACTATTATCATAACAACTTTTTAGCTAATCTCTCTGGTAATAGTATTTTTCCACTCTCATTAGACTCATCTTCCTAAGAAACAAATCTTTTCATGTCACTCCTTAACTTCTACTGGCTTTCCACCATTTAAAGAATAGCATTCAACTTTCTTAGCAGGACCTGTAAGACCCTTCAAAAATCTCTCCTAACTACCGTTTTGGGTTTATTTCTGGCCACCTAGGCTTTAAACACTGAGTCTACACTAAACTTCTCACCATTCCTCAAGCACTCCATACCCAGGAATAATTCTGCACCTTTGCATGTTCTACTTCTGTGTTAGTCAGCTTTCCTAAGTTATGATGCTATAATGACCATCCCCAGGTCTCAGAGGTTTTCAGCGACACAGGTTTATTTCTTACTTACATTACATGTTGTCTGCAGGGTAGCTTCAACTCTATTCCAGGAGTCTTCTTTACTCTGAGATCCACACTAAATGAGCAGTCCCTTTCTGGAAATGGTTTTCTCGTGTGGCAAAGGGAAAAGAGTGACTTTGGAATGTCATGATCGATTTTAAAGGTTTGCTCAGAAGTGGCACAAAACACTTCTACTCAAATTTTATTGGCCAAAGTAAGTCACCTGGCCAAGTGTGACCTTAATTGGGGCGGGGAAGTATAAACCTCTCCTGTCCCTGTATATCTTTCCCTATACTAGGGACATGAAACAAATAATTAGAAACAATAAGACTCCCGTCGTTCCCTATATTTGAAATGCCATCACATGTCCCTGCACCAGGCAGTTAGTTCACTTCCCAGCATCCTCTCAGGACTCCACTCCCCCTTTTAATAAAGTGCTTGTCAGACTATACCAAGAGTATCTGTTTACATCCCTCTTTCTCTCATGGGCAAAGGCTACAACTTCTTGATTTCTCTATCCCTGGCTCTAAGCCTCCTAGGACTCAGAACATGTCAACAGAATGAATGAATGAGGCAGTTTGTTGCTTGACCATTTATAGGCCAGGTTGGTTGAGCTTTTCTGCTAATGTGCAGTGGTAAATGGCCAAGTAACTCCTTCATGCAGGCAGAAATGAGACTTGACCAGTGAGAAGCCAGTGTGGTTTTTTTTCCTCCATGCCCACCAAATATTATGTCATTTTCTTATTTTGCTCTTAGTCCATTGCTATGTACCAAGAAAAAATGCCTTGGAAAGATACTATTTCTGCATATAGTCTTAGAAATTTATATATGTTAATATTCAAATGAAAACAGATTATGCCTATATAGTATTTGTCAAAACTTTGTTTCAAATCCAGTTATCTATTGAAAAGACTATACCAGTAAAAACCATCTTGATGAACCATCAGTAAGTATCATCTTTGGTAACCTTCTGGGAAGATACTAAATCAAATTGCTAAGATATTCAGTTTTACCTCCTAAGTATTGCAAACTCATCCCCCGTCATCTCTCTCCTCCAGCACTGTCTTAGTTTGGGTTCTCCTTACCTACGCTTTTACTACAGAGTCCTACTTGTTTTCCCTCTGCGCAGAATACTCTCCTGCAATGAAGAACGCCTTGGGCTTCCCTGGTGGCGCAGTGGTTGAGAGTCCGCCTGCCGATGCAGCGGACGCGGGTTCGTGCCCCGGTCCGGGAAGATCCCACATGCCGCGGAGCGGCTGGGCCCGTGAGCCATGGCCGCTGAGCCTGCGCGTCCGGAGCCTGTGCTCTGCAACGGGAGAGGCCACGACAGTGAGAGGCCCGCGTACCGCAGAAAACAAACAAACGAACAAAAAAGAATGCCTTGATTGATGAAAGATGCCTTTGCATCAGGCATCACCTTCCTTCTGAACTCTCTCCAGTGCCCTCTCTTTAGCATCCACCAACGGGGTTAAATCCTGTCCCTGTATATCTTATCATTGTGTTTTATCACATCACATTGTAATTATTTGTTTATGCATCTGTTTCCTCTTAATGGAATGAGTCTTTTGACAGCAGGTATTGTGGTGTCCAGTTCTTAATCAGAGCAGAGTGCCTTTGCCCATACGTAAGGTGCTCAATTAATGTTTGTTACACTGAGTTGTTGTCGAACTAAAGGCAAAAATTATGGCTTACACATTTTGTGCTCAGTAATACAGTATAACTGAAAACACTTTTTTGATCTGGTGTTTTAATGTGTGATAATATTTTCATGATTCATGAAGAATGTAGTGTTTCTTATGTTTTGATTTAATTAATATGAATTTTAACTTTTATATATAAGCTCTGTGGAAAACTTTTTGGAAATGAACCAATTCTTATGAGAATTTATTAGTATCCTAAGAAAAAAGTCTTTAAAAAATATTCTTCAAAGGACACTGTATGGCTAAAGAAAATTTAGAAGATACAATGTCTCTTTATTATCCTTGCCACCAAAAACAAAAATGAAATTTTTACTGAGACATAAAAACTACAGAAAGAAAATTTAAGCTACGTGTGTCGCAGAAAAACAGTACAACATGCTAATTTGACCAGATCTTCTGAGAGAAAGGAAGCCAAGTGCAAATTACATTTACCTAATTTAGCTCAAGAATGAAATTTTCAGTTTTGGTAACTCTAACACATGTTATGTAAGAGATCATGAGTATGACAGGGAGAGAAAAAGGGCGAAAGAGATTGTAATTAAAGTAAATCTTCCCAGAACCCTGGATTGCACCAGGAACGTGGCCAGAATAAGCAAGGCTACTGACTTTTGCCAGGGTCATGTTTAGAGGTTACTTTATCATAGCCCTTGCTTGAAAAACATCATTTGAGCAAAGAAGAGCTCCCAATGTTCAGCGATCTCCATGTGCTTCCCATTAGGGTCGGAAGAAGAAATGCTGTGGTATCTTCCGCAAATGGAATGGAATGGGAATTTTCAGATCTCTTTCCGACTTGGCAAGAGATGCCACGCTGGACATCAGGAAGATCCAGCTATTTCTAGAGTACGGGGACACACAGTCACACAGAGTCACCTAGGAACCATCATAAATGGTTACTTAGCCACTAGTCTTCTGTGTAGGAAAGCATCTAGCTCAGCTCAGAATGGCTATCTACCTTAATCTAAATAACATCATCATTTTGATTTTAATTTATTTATTTTTATTTTATTTATTTTTGGCTGAGCTGGGTCTTTGTTGCCGCGAGCAGGGGCTACTCTTCCTTGCGGTGCGTGGGCTTCTCATCGCGGTGGCTCCTCTTTGTTGCGGAGCACGGGCTTAGTTGCTCTCTCTAGGTGCGGGGGCTTCAGTAGTTGTGGCTCGTGGGCTCTAGAGCGAAGGCTCAGTCGTTGTGGCGCACGGGCTTAGTTGCTCTGTGGCATGTGGGATCTTCCCAGATCAGGGCCATGTCCCCTGCATTGGCAGGATTCTTAACCACTGTGCCACCGGGGAAGCCCAACATCATGATTTTGAAAGTTTAAAATATTAGACAAGCAAAATATTATTAGTGAGTTCCTTTGCTAGCTGAGTTCAGGTTTGGAAGCTCCCTGAAATGGCCTGTCAAATCTTCACTTATTCACCCAGCCCTACTAAGAGAGCATGACAGATCACATAGGAGTGTCAGTGCCTTTCTCCACCTCCCAGCGGCAAACAGGGTAGTGTGAAGACCAAGCCAAGTGTAGCATCACTGTCAGTTTCTTATCCAATATCCACTTCCCTCTTTTTCCTCACTAAACACTTGTCCAGCTAAATATTCTCTTTCCCAGCCCATAAAACAAAGTAGATATTTGCCTGGGAGTTCTGATAAAGCCTCTGATTTCCTGTTAAAAGGAGACAGAGATAACCCTCTCTTCCTGCTTTCAAAGCACATGTGATGTCTGAACTATGGCAAACATCCTGGAACATCTTGAAACATGAGGCTATAAGGATAGCAGAGCAGAAAGATAGAATGACTTGGGTCCCTCATGGCATTGTGAGCTGCAAACAATGCCAGCCATCACCTAACTCTGGATTTTTGTAATGTGTGAAAAAGAATCCCCTATTTGTTGAAGTTACTATTGTTTGGGTTTTCTATTACTTGCAGCCAAACATATCCCTAACTTATATACCAAGTCTATTAACAGAAGCTCAATTAGGGATGCTCAGAGAAAAGCCAGTCTCAGGCTACTAGTAGTAGAGAGATAATAGTTTAGAAGAGGTAGCAGATAGATTTTTCTCCCCCTTTCCAAATGTTCCTTCATTTCCCCTGCAACATACTCATGAAATTTTGGACCAGTCATAGAAGATGGAATTAAAAGTTCCCATTTTAAAACATCAGTCCTGATACATGACATACCAACATTATGACTTCACTTTTTTGAATCATGAAGTTTCTTCCAATACTAAGAATCATCAGCATCTATCCTACCCGTTAGACTTCAGCAAAGTTTGTAACTTAAGAGGCCTGGTCAGTTGAAAATAAAAGAAGTCTCACACTTATTTATAATTTTTAATAAAAGAAGATACAACTTTATTACATCAAATTTTATATAATCTGGTCTCCATTATGAAAATCCTATCTTTAAATTCCAGCTGGAGGTACAGTATTCACCTTTTATTACTCAAGTTTGAGCCTCAGGTATAAGACTTTCATGTGGATTCCATAATTATCTTTTTCAAATTGTATTTTTATATGATATGGACTACAGTCATTTTCCATGTGCTAACATGTAGGTTTCTATAGGCATAGATCATATTTCTGTTTAAAAAAAAAAAAAAAAACTCTCCAAACTGGTAACATCTGGTTGATGGACTGGGTTATAGATGTTTGCACCTGGAACATAGCCAGACCCAAGGTACATGCAAACATACAATTACACTCGATCCATCACATCAAGGTCATTTTCTGTCCTGGCTCCAATTTTGGTTTGGCACATTGTTTCATCTTGTTCTGCTCTAAAACTCTCCAATTGTATTTAGAAGAATGGGTACAAATGGGCAGCTTGCTTATCTTCCTTTAACTCTCCCATTTGGAGACGTGCCCACCAAAGAACTTAGAAATGAAACAAATTCATCACTTAAACATTTCTTTTTTTTTTTTTTTTTTTGC